>JASZXS010000383.1:0-15695 GCA_035521475.1 Tremellales sp. Uapishka_1 | reverse complement strand
CCTCTTGGCGTCGGAGACAACCTCACCGTTATACGCCTTTGGTAAAGCCGTGGCGATCCGGCAGGAGCGAGAAAGACTTGTCGAGCTGTCAAAGAAGGTACTCAAGGCGACCTCGACGCGACCCGCCGTTCACGAGGCCCTTGGCGCTTGGTTGTTGGTCCGTGACGAGGCGTCCTCTGGAAAGAAGGGAGAAGCTGTCGTCGATGCCATTGGCAAGGGAGAGTCGGCCGATGAGAAGGAGATTTTAGAGCTCGGTGCCAAGGGACAGTGGGAGAAGAAGGCCCTTTGGATCGTCATCTCCAACGCTTGGGCCACAGATCTCGCTTCCTCCGGTCTCCACCACGCCCTGACGTCTGGTCTCGACATCAACTTGCTCGTCTACGAAACCTCTCCTTCCCCCTTCTCGCCCCTGGCTCCCACCCAGCAGACCAAGGAGCGAAAGAAGGATCTTGCGCTCTATGCTTTGAACATCGGCGATGTCTATGTCGCCTCCGTCGCTGTCTACGCCGACTATGCAGGTGTCATCAATGCGATGCGGGAAGCGGAGGCGTACTCTGGACCAGGTCTCGTATTGGCCTACCTCCCCTGGGGTGAGAAGGAGGACGGCGTCGATGTTGGCGCCGGCGAAAAAGCGGGACCGCTCGAGCGTCTGCGGGAGACCAAGCGGGCGACGACAGGCGGATGGTGGCCAATGTTCCGGTGGAACCCGTCCGTGGAGGGCGAATCCAAGTTCTCGCTCGATGCGCCCAACATCAAGAACGCCCTGTCCGAGTTCCTCGATCGACAAAATCACCTGTCTCAATTGACACTTGCGACGCCCAACCTCGACGCCTCCATCACCGAGTCGAAGGGTACAGAGATCGTCGCGGCGCGAAAGGAGAAGGCACGGAAGGCCTATGATGCGCTGCTCAACTCGCTCGACGGACCGGGGCTGTTGATCCTCGTCGCCTCGGATGGTGGAAACGCCGAAAAGGTGGCCAAGCGATTGGTTGGCCGAGCCAAGATGAGGGGCGTCGCCGTGACCCTGCGAGTCCTGGACGAGATCGCCGAGGATATCGTCGGCAGTCTGGCAGAGGAGAAGAACGTCCTTGTCATTACGTCTACGGCGGGTCAGGGTGAGGCTCCTCAGAACGGACGAGAGTTTGGAAAAGCTCTGCAAAAGTTGGTTGCCGCCGGCGAAGAATCCAAATTGGCAGAGACCAAGGTCGGTGTCTTTGGAATGGGAGACTCCAACTACTGGCCAAGGTCAGTCATCATGGGATTGGACCGTAATGACAGTTTCGCTGATTTGGGATCAAACGACAGGAAAGAGGATTACATCTACTACAACAAGCCGGCCAAGGACTTTGCGCCTCGATTCGCGACTCTGGGTTGCCCCGAGCTTCTGCCTTTGGGACTCGGAGACGATTCCGATCCGGATGGATACATGACCGGCTACAAGCCCTTTGAGGCGGCCTTGTGGCGAGCGCTCGGCGTCGACTCGGTCGAAATCGAAGAGGTGAAGGAGGAAGTCGTTGCCAATGAGCACATCAAGATTGCTTCCGATTACCTTCGAGGAACGATCCTCGAGGGCTTGGACGACAAGACGACCGGTGCTATTGGTCCTTCCGATGGGCAATTGACCAAGTTCCACGGCACCTACATGCAGGTGAGTAGCTGCTTGACTAGATTGACACAGTACTCCGCTGATGTGATGGGGTATTCATAGGACGATCGTGATATCAGAGAGTCACGAAAAGCGCAGGGTCTGGAACCGGCCTACTCGTTCATGATTCGTGTCCGACTGCCCGGTGGTGTCTGCAAGCCTGCCCAGTGGTTGGCGATGGACACCATCGCTGACGAGCACGGAAACGGCACCTTCAAATTGACGACGAGACAAACCTTCCAATTCCACGGCATCATCAAGAAGCACCTGAAACCCGCCATGCAGGATATCAACAAGAGTGTGTTGGACACTATTGCCGCCTGCGGTGATGTCAGTGAGTGCCGATCTCGATTCCCATGCAAGGGCAACGCTGAACATGTATCCAGACCGAAACGTCCAGTGCTCCGTCAACCCCTCGGTTTCTCAGGTTCATTCCCAAGTGTACGACTTTTCGGTCGCGCTTTCGGAACACCTTCTGCCATCCACAAATGCGTACCATGAGATCTGGCTTGACAAAAAGAAGGTCGGAGGCGAAGCTGTCCAGGACTTCGAGCCGCTCTACGGTCCCGTTTACCTGCCTCGAAAGTTCAAGATCGCCGTCGCCGTCCCTCCGGACAATGCGGTCGATGTCTTTACCAATGACGTCGGTTTCATTGCGATCGTCGAAAACGACAATGTGATCGGTTACAACGTGTCGATCGGTGGGGGAATGGGCGTGACGCATTCCAACAAGAAAACGTACCCCCGATTGGGTGACGTGATCGGTTTCGTGACGGCGGAAGATGGATGCCTGGTGGCGGAGAAGATCATGTTGGTGCAGAGGGATAACGGGAACCGAACGGATCGAAAGAATGCTGTAAGCTGCAACCGTGCACGTCTCAGTATCTGCAGCAGCTGACAACCCACGCAGCGTCTGAAGTACACGATCGACCGAATGGGACTATCCAACTTTGTCGCGGATGTCGAGTCTCGAATGGGCAAGAAATTGCAGCCCGCTCGACCGTACTCGTTCATCAACAACCTCGACAACTATGGCTGGGCCCAAGGTCAAGACGGTAAATGGCATTTCACCATGTTCATCGAGAACGGGCGAGTCGAGGACAACCAGCATCACCAGTTCAAGACCGGGCTGCGCGAGATTGCTTCCGTCCACAAGGGTGATTTCAGGTTGACCGCCAACCAGCATTGTATCCTTGCCGACGTCGCCAACGAGGACCTGCCCGAGATGAAGCGTCTGCTGGGCAAGTGGGGTCTGGATAATGTCTCGCACTCGGCTCTCCGGCTGAGTTCGTCGGCCTGTGTGGCGTTCCCGACCTGTGGTCTCGCGATGGCCGAGTCGGAGCGATACCTCCCGCTCTTGATCAACAAGATCGAAAAGATCTGCGAGGACGCCGGGCTCCGAAACGATTCCATCGTGATGCGAATGACGGGATGTCCGAACGGATGTGCACGACCATGGGCGGCGGAAGTCGCGTTCGTTGGTAAAGCGCCCGGGTCGTACATGGTGAGTCGAACAGTCCTTGTAGTGGTGAATATCGACTGACAAGGTGTGCAGATGATGCTCGGAGGAGGATTCCACGGTCAACGTCTGAACAAGCCGTTCAAGGAGTCGGTCACGGAGCCAGAGATCCTAGCGATCCTGAAACCAATGATCAAGCGATGGGCGCTGGAGCGAGAGCAAGGCGAACATTTCGGCGACTGGACGATACGCGCCGGCTACGTCAAGCCCACGCTAGAGGGCAAGAAGTTCTGGGACGAGAGCGCGGTGGCGTAGAGGTAAATGTAGAGGATTGGTATCACTTGTGTAGTCAGTACGCTTCGGTCAGGTCATCATCTCATGCATGGAATACATCTTGGCGTGCCTCCTCGGATCACTTTGCGTTCTCGCGGACAACATCCCAGTACTTTAAGGACGCAACGATCTTTCTGTGGAACGATTTCTCTTCATCGGTGTATAGACGTTCGCTAATGTCCGGAGTCTGGGTTTCAGTTTTCGAAGTAGCGGACGAGAGTTGGGGATGCGGTCCAGGTTTGGGGCGTCCTCGGTCGATTAGGGAGTGATCAAAGTACAGCTTGGCTGTAGCGTTGTTGGACTGGATTAGTGCTCCGGAAGAGCCGGCGGTGCCGTCTTTGGATTGAGAGTCGCCGGGCATCCCAGTGATCGGGGAGAACTGGAGGTGGAATGAGCTCCCAGAGAAGCAGGCAGTGCGAGCTTTATCTAGATATCTGGAACATCCGTCTTGGTATGAAAGGAGGAGATAAGGGTGTAAGGAGGCGAGTAGACAAAGGCGGCGTCGAGGCGAGTTGTGCACCGCGACTCTCGGAGACGGAGACGTTACGAAGCAGCCGAAGCAGTGATCCGAGAGAGCACTCTGGGAGACACAGCCCTAGCAATACATCTCGACTACGGAGATGCTATGCGAAGGAAAGAACGCCACGAGCAATGTCCAGCGAGCGTCTGCCTCGCTCGCTCGGCTTCTACCGAGCTGATGGCACGGCTCAAGTAGTCGTCAGCTATCTGCTTCCGTTCCGACCGGGTCATTCTGGACGACCTGCTGGCTGCTAGAGTCGTTTCGGAGAGCCCATCATGATGAGCCGGAGGATCCGGCGCCCAGCGTACGCGGGGTTCGTTGGTCTCGAAGGGGAGAAAGCTGGCGTATGAGGATGCAGAGACGGAGTCGGCATGGGGTGTGGCGGGTGGTGTTAACGAGCTGGTGGTGGCTGTTACTGAGCTTGCGGTGGCGGACGTAGCGATAGGGGCGACAGACATCTTGATGCTTTTACGGGGTGTTTTGGGAGAATAGGGAGGAAGATGTGCGTGGGTGGAAGATCGTGTTGCTATCTACATGCAAGAGAGGAGAATGAAGGGAGTGGCGTTTCGCCACAGGACAAAGGTTCTAGGGAGCGATGTTAATGCGCCACCGGTAGCACGCAATGACAGGATGGCCTTGGGGGTGGCAATTGCGCCGCAGCTTTGGATAGATGTGGAACATGCTCGGATCCATCAGTAAATCCTATGGACGACAAAGCCGGCAAGTATCATGTCTAGAACAATCTACTTTTGGACGAAGCGTTATACTCCTCATACTGATACCCCATCCCGCTCTGCTGGTTCGCATTGGATTTCTCGGCATCTTACGTCGAGGCAGCGTTAACCCGCTGGCGCAATTTCTCAGTTTCCTTCTTCTTCCGCTCCGAATGCGTCTTCCTCGCAGTCTTCGTTGCATCATCCGGCGGAGAAGAAACGTTCTTGGCCCATTGGACGCGTCGCCCATTGCCAGAATTGTTCGCCGGGTCGGAAGAGGTGGTATCTTTTCGAGAGGCGGTGGAGACCGAAGCGTCATTGTGGTGGCGGCCTTGGATTCTGCGGCAGCGGATGAGGTGTTAGCAGAAGAGGACATGTTGAGGCTATGTTTTGAGTACTTGGGGAAGTGGAAAGAGAGATACAGGCGAGGCGTGCTATGTGTGATCATAGTCCCCAAAGGAAAGAAGTTGAAAGGATGTAGCAATCGCCGCAGGTGACGAAACGCTACAGTGGCATTTGCACGGCCTACCAAAAGTCTTTGTGCGCATTCTGCGGTAGCAGACTCGCATCCCACCTCACGAGGTATCTCTTGCAGTCTAGCCCCACTACTTGCTCGGCCAGAGAGTCAGATTCTTCTCGCCGACTGCCCTCTTCACGTTTTCCAGAAGCTGTCCCACTC
Organism: Tremellales sp. Uapishka_1; assembly: GCA_035521475.1. Lineage (NCBI taxonomy): Eukaryota > Fungi > Basidiomycota > Tremellomycetes > Tremellales > Tremellales sp. Uapishka_1. The sequence goes on along the minus strand of JASZXS010000383.1, from coordinate 10,346 downwards.
CGATCAACAATCTTCATCGCCTCGCGCCACTTCCCTGTCCAGTCCCTTCGTTGTTGGTCTCATTCTCCGTTCTTTCGAGCACATGACAGACAATATAGCCACAGACATGGTATCGATCTCATACACTTGCACCACTAGATTTGTCAAGCATATGTAAAGCACAAACGGGGCCGCCTGACATGCGGTTGCGGAGAGGTATTCGTTGTAGTCTGACGTATTGGGCCTCGTGTGTAGTAAAGCAGTGAGGCAGATGCGGGGCATTCGAGGATGTACACGATTCAAACGGAAGACAATTACAGAGGAAATGGGCTCTTTTTTCGTTCTTACAAGAAAGCCTACCGCCGTGTAGCAGCAGTGGGACGAAGGAGACGGTGGGACGGAAGGCTAAGCGGAATTGCTGCGCTCTTGTCAGCGGCTTGTTTTTATGATTAGGCGGAGCAAGATCTCATATGGGTCTTCCTCGACTCTAGCTGACTATCTCGAGCAAGATTATGGGGCAGACATGAACTGACGTCCAGGCAGTAGCGATGATCGAGATGGACCACACGATACCGGTTTTTAAAGGTAATTGAGAAGCTGGGGGAGCATCTGCCAGAGGTGGGTGACGAAAGGCAGTACCTTCATGATTGGGAGAGAGGTCACCGATTACACCGGATTGCCCTTTTCCGTGGAAGAATGGCGGAAAGTTATCTTCCTCGTCGTCGTTCTCGAGCGGAGTCGACGACGCTGTGATCGGCAGAGGCTGAAGTTCTGCTGCTCAGCCTTTCTCCGCCTGTGGTGATCCATCAGAGTCTCGGTGCTGAAGTTCAAGCCCATGGAGAAGGCGCATCAATAGAATTGGGGAACGGAGGAGACAGCAAAGAATATTGACCGTCTCTTTCTGTGTCCCGTGCGAGATCATGGAAGGAGACCGTGAGAATAAGTCAAAGGAAGGTCAAGCGTTTGAAATCTGGAGAGGATCCACTAGCGATAAAGGAGGCTGAGAGACCTGTTACTTGTCACTTATGCTACTTCAAACCGTTCATTCATGCATGTTAGTGATACCTATCAAACCTGGATCTCCCGCGACCGGATGTACCTTGAGATGATGTTGGTGGACCGGATGTATGCCGAGACGGTCCCTTTTCTTCCCATTTCCAACAACCCTTCTCTAGCCCTCTGGTCGCTGCTTCCGAGTTGGCCAATCTCGAAATCTCTTTCCTAATCTCCGAAATAGCTTCTGCGTCCGACATTTCAGGGAAGAAGTTTTTCTCCCTGATGAACGCTGTAGTGCTTGATATGACGGTCGCTGTCAGGTCGTGGAGTTGTCTCACTCGCTCGGCGTGTAGAACGTTTAGTATCACATTTTGCGACACGGTTTCCGGGACGAGTAGGCTGCGCCATGTACACGCCACCCCCGGCCTGACATTAATGGAGCGTTTGCCCGAATTGCTTTTGACCGCGACACGGAAGAAAGCGAAGGGTAGAGTGGAATCTGAAGACATTGATCGACGTGATGAGATGGGCGAGGTAAATGAAGAGGTAGGATGATGTAGTCTGCGCTGAGCGGTGTTTGCGTAGTTTGCTATCTTTTATACCCTGCCTATACTCTCCTTATCTCTCGCTTGAGTTGCTCCTTTCACCGAGAAGCAGACAGCGTAATGGCGCAATTCCACGCCTTGAGATCGATCTCCTTTCATGTCCTTTCATCCGTATGACCCGGATATGTCTTGCTTCTCCCCATGGTCTGTGCTGAGAGCTGCGGGAGACTGTATAGAGCACGGACGCGATCTTCCAGTGGGAGGAAGGGATGAAAGGAGCTCGTGTAAGGGAGCGAAAGGAAAGCCATGCGAATGAAATCTGGGGGTGGTGCGCTGTCTGTCAAAGACAGTATTATTGCGTCACCCTCGCATCTCTGCTGCTGTGTTACCATAACCAAGTTTGGCACCGCGGTGGATGAAATCAAAGATCTGTGCTCTTCATGTCACCCTCGAAAACGTGCATTGTCATTCATCTGCTGCTCCCCGTCATCTCCTTCCTGTGGACCTCATGTCAGTGTCAATGTCTCCCCACAAATGACCAGCAACCAGCTTCCAGCTCCCGCTTTTTTGCTTCGGAGTTTGTGAATGTCGATACCGCCCCTTTAGCATCGGCGATAATCTCTTCGTTTGTCATGGCATTGAAGTTCTTGCTCGAACGGTAAGTCTTCGACCACCAGGCGCTCACGCTCGATCTCAGGTCCTCGAGCTTTGTCGCCACCTGGGGATCTTTTGCCCTTGCTCCGTTGGCAGTTATCGCTTTCAACGTGAGAACGGGTTGACCCGAACTGTCGGTTCGGACTTTGATGCGGAGCGTGCCTGTAGTGGAAGGGGTCGACATTGTCGGATGTGTAAAGTACTGTAGATGATCTGCTAGGATAATATATTGGGAAGAGCTGGGCGGTTATCTTGTTTTCCAAAATTCTTCATATTCTTTCCACGGGGCTGTGCTCTCTCTTTCACCCAGGACTTCCGTTCACGAGAAGCTAATTGCATGACTGCGCGCTGCCAAGCTTCGACATCGGTCACCACTCTTCTCTTCTGATCACCCCGAGTCGGCTATCGCTTCCCTCCTTTATCCATTTTCAGCGTTCAAAAACAGGATGTCGTTCGACCGAGCTACTCCTTTATAGGAAGCTCCAGAGCATTCTGGCCGAGTAGTCTGTATTACGAAACTTGCAAATCCTTCAGCCGAGAAGGCTGGCTAACAGCTTCTTACCAAATCGAATGATCATGCACGGTGATCAGCTTCTTTCCATGTCGAATAATGATTCGTGCTTCGAGCTTCAACGTCGTCCACCTTTGTATCTGTCCTTCGTCCCCCTCGCTCGGCCAGATCGTTCTTCGTCAATAACAATGTTGGCCTTTGTTGCCTTATTATCGGTTGGGAGGACCACATCTAGAGGTCCCGAGCCGACTCTGGAAGTCGAGAAGCTGAGAAGCTCTCCCCTGGCGTCCGACTCCCTTAGGGCTCCACAGTTGGAACGCAGACCTTACGCTCGGTCTCATTGAGATTGAGACTATATCTGCCGCAGATGGGTCATACCTCTGTGCTTCCAACTCATCTCGATTCCTCTCTACAATCTACGTCGTGCAATACGTCTTTGTATATCTAAGTATCTAATCTACATCTGAGCCTTTCCACCGACCCCGATCTGTGGGCCCAGACCTGTCCAGCTTGCTCAGCATAGCGTTTTATCCAGTTCTCCCGTCACACCCCGTGATCCCTCTACCCCCTCGTGGTCTTATTAAGACCAGCTCATCCTGGTCCCGACCCCTAGAGCCCCTCCCTCCTTCTTCAACTCCCCTTGGCGCCGCTTTGCGTCCTCCACTTTCCTCTCCACGTCCTTCAATTCCTTCTTATCCTCGACCGAAAGAGGCAAAGTATGCGACTTGACCTCCTGTAATAGTGCTTCCGCCTGCGCCAGGCGGAGGTTATTGATATTGTTCTGATACGACAGAAAGATGTTCCACCCTAGCCCGACGGTCTGGAGGACCATCAACCGATGCTGAGGCGGCGTGAATGCCAGATTGACGATCTGGGTAGGAAGGAAAACGCAAGTCGCCTTCGTGAGAGAAGGGATGAACGCCTAGGAAAGTGATAAGCTCGGGAAGCCTACGAGTATCCTCATCATACTCACCATCTCGACCTTCTTCTTCACCTGAGCCGTGTCTTTGCCTTCCAGAAACCCGTTTGCAGTCCAGAAAGCTATGGGGTGAGATTTAGCGGGTGCTTCTAGTGAAGTCTGATCCGATACGACTTACTCGCCACGATAAATGGGCCCCAGACGCCGGTGTCGATGAGCAGCCGGGCCAGTAGAGCTGAAACGATGATCAGCCCCTACGAGAATGCGACGAAGAGACAGAAGACACACTTTTGACTTTTGACTGGAATTGAACCTTCTGGAGCAGGTTGAGCCAGGTATGGGCCAAAGGCGCGAACACGACAGACCCGTCTACAGTCACGTTGCATGTCAGAGAGTCTGTACAGACGAGGGTCTTTACACCTACAGAACGCCTGCCTGGCCGTTCTCGTCGGCTAGATACAACGGAAACATAAGCCAACGACAACTTTACCAAGACGAGTGCCTCACCTTCCATATATCCAGCCTGTCATCTTCTTCCTCTCCTAGAGGACCGCTCCATATCCTCTCCAGCCCTAAACGTCGGCCTTCGATCCCAAACTGGGCCACGCAGTCGCCCAGCGTAAACATCGCTCCCGAAGTGATCATCTTTGTCCGGAGCGGGTGTAGGGACAGGACCCGCAAATACGACTGCCATAGTCTCGAGCCGGCGTATGGCATGCTGCGGCGCGTCGACGAGGAGCCCTTCAGTCTGGATCTAGCGCCTCCGGGTGAGTAAGGGTATATATAAGAGCGCAATGACAAATCCACAACGCAATCCGAAAAAGTCGACTCCAAATCTTATCAATCTGCTTCCGCTTTCGGCGAAGGGAAAATGAAGTTTTGCTTCCGTCTACGATCGGGGAGCGCTATCTACAAGGCCATGCCGCCGCCCTCCGTACCGTCGAGCTCTACACCCACTAGACCATGAGGGACTGGTATCACCGGAGGTCCAGAAGAGACCAGACTGACGAGCTTACCGCCCGCGGGATGGGACGATATTCGCTGGTTGTCTAGTGATGCAGCTCGATCTGCTGGAATGGCGCGTTGAGCTTGAACCACGTCGGCCAAGTAGGTGATCTTGGCCGAAGTTCGCCGTTTATCGGTGCATTGGTGTCCTATACCACCTTCATTTGGGCATTGAGACTCCGATGAAATGGGCGTAGCGAGCTCTGTGGCCGTCTGAGAAGCTAGAGCAAGATCGGCTGACGGGTCGATAGTCAAGGAGGTTCGTGTAGTGGAGTCGAATTCGGGCACCGGACGTTCTGGCTCTTTTGGCTCCGCTCCATAGGAGACGACTGTCTCTGGTGGAACGATCGATCTCCTTCCCACTCTCTCGTCCTTAACTTCCCCCTCAAAACCCTTCCACCTATCGAATAATCCCGTATCGGGCGTCCTCCCCTCTCCAGGGGACTTCATCGCGACTAAGCTGGCTGCGGTACCCGGTACGGCTGACAGCCGCGACGGGCTCACCAGTGAGGATCTCGAGAAGATCATAGAGTCTGGGTTAAGAGTCACTTGCCGGAAGGATGCACGGCGCGGATAGGAGGATGTGCGTGCGAGCGATGCGGCAGAGAAGGGATGTGGGGAGGGGAGGGCTGGCGACGAAGGCGCTGCCACTGGGGCAGTCGAAATGGTCGTCCTCCTGATAGATATCGTCTCTTCTCCTCCTCCCGCGCTGATCTTTCTGACGGGTAGAGAATCAGGTCCAACTCCCCCTGCGCCCGCGCAGAGAACCGACGGGCGGCGTTCTCCGATCGAAACTCCGCCCTCGAGAGCTTGGACGGTGTGGACAGACAGACTATCCCGAGAATTCTTCCGCAGGTCTTCGGACGATGGCGCAGGTACCAAGGAGGAAGAGACCGAGTTGAGTCGCTGTATCTCGTCCGGCTCGAATGGGTTGATCGAAATCCGTCGGATGGTGACTGTCTGCTCTGCGAAGTGCGGCTGTGATAGACTTGTCCGAGCGTTCTGACCGAACAGCTCAGTGGATACGCGTTGACCTAAAGGCAGCGATGTGGGCGCGATACGATGATCGCAACACCCGTTACAGGCGTCTTTGTTACGTCCAGCATACGCCATCACTTGGGTGCGGTTTGGCGTGGCAGTGTCGACAGGCTGCTTCCGTTGTCTTTGGGGTGATCGGTAATATCTCCAGACATGAGCTGCACTGAAAAGTGAGAGAAAGAAGACGACGGGCAGGGTAAACGCCACTGGATCAGGTTTGGATCAGCCGACTGTTGAGCAAGGGAGGGCAAGACGCACAGACAACCACGGCTGCGTCCGAGACCATCGGCGGCATGAACGCGTCAATAATTCCTCACAACACTTACATGAGATGGGTACTTGACGGTACGTCCATACACTGCTGAAACTCGACTGCTGAGGAGACAAGCATAAAGGAAGGTCGAAATTGAGAAGAAAGGTTTGAGCTGCCACTCTGCCACTCGGTTGCGGAATTCAATCCAGACGCTCCGGCACAACACGTCCGTGATCTTCGTCCACCCAAGACTTTGCCATACCTCTTGAGACTTTCAGCATACATCGTCAACGCGCTCGTCTGGTCATACATCATTCCAAAAACCTCAAAAGGGTAGAGGCTTTCGTTCGCATTGTGGCTTGGGCGGGATCGACCAACACGGTCAGCTATCATGTCGAGCTCAACTTCCCCCATTACCCCTGGAGCAGCAGGCTCCAAGAGTGGTATCCTACAGAGAAACGGAACATTCAACAGGGGAAGCAAAATGGAGAAATGTATGTCCTATTTTCCGCTATCCCTATGCTCGTGCTGAGAGTCCCAGTCACATTCACTCTGGGTAAACTGGATGCTGGAATGGTGGGTAATTTCCCGCGTTGGAGCGTTAGCGGGTGCTGATTGGACCTATGAACGCTCAGGCTATTCTGCTAGGACCTAATGCCCACCTCCTCGAGTTCCCGTCTCTCCTCCTGCCGACCCCATCGCCCAACGCACCACCACTCGGTCCCGGCTCCATCCTCACCATCACCGTTTCCCGGGACCTGCAAGCCGAGCAGACCGCCCAATCGCAATTCGCCTCTCTTCAGTCCGCCATCGTAGACTCGTTCTCGACTACTCCCCAGAAACCCATCTTGAAGCTGAGGAATGTCACGCAGACGAGCGTATGTGTTGAATGGGATGCCATCCAGTTGGGAAGCGCCCAGATACGCGGATTGGAGATGTTCAGGAATGGTCAGCGGTGGGGGAGGGTCGGGGAGGCAAAGGGGCTCAATGGCGGGAAGGAAAAAGGCAAGAGAGAGTGGAAGACGGGAGGACTGCAAAGTGGGGAAGAATACACCTTTCAACTGGTTCTGTAGGTCGAGCGTCTAAGAGCATTGGACAAACGTGCTGATGGTCACGCGATAGGAAAACCACTGCTGGGACGTATCCCTCGAACCTGATACGGGTCAAGACACATACAATGGAGTAAGCTAGCTAATCGCGAGGTCTGTGGAACACCCAGCTGATCGGAAATAGCAATCTCACGGGTCTTTTGATCCACTTCGGACCCATCTATCCTCCTGCTCTGCTCGACTCACTGCGATCGTCCCTTCACAGGATTGGCGCCAAGGAATCACCGACGGTGGAGATTGATACCACCCATTTCGTTTGTACGACTCCAGTGGTCGGAGGAGATGAGCATGGACGAGGGGGAAGTTTGGGCAAGGAGTATCAGGAGGCGATCAGGCTGAATCTGCCTATCGTCGGTCCCGGGTGGCTGCAAGCGGTCCTCGAGAGCAGGAAGTGAGTCAACAGCATGTTCTACCGATTCACAATCACCAACTAATCACCTTTAGACTGGTCAATATCTCGTCGTACCTTCTGCCGACTCCCCCTGCTTCCAGTACAAACCTTGCCGAGCCTTCCACTACTCCCATATTTAAGCGCCCACCGCCTCTCAAACGGTCGTCACTGCAATCCGGCTCTGCGCCCGGCTCGCCCATCCACGAGTATCCCGAAGAAATCCGACGATCGCCTTCGCCCGAGACAATAGCCCGGATGAGCATGACAGGGTCGAGCGGCCCGAACGGTCGAGGGAGCGTCCCGGGATCGGCGACGTCAGCCAGTGGTCTTGGGAGTGGATCAGGGTCGGCGATCTCGGCGGAGCGAAGGCGGAGTCGGGAGAACAGTCTGCCCGTGGTCGACGAGTTTGTTCGACCGCGAAGTCCGAAGCCAGAGGCGGATGGTAAACTTGATCGGTAGGCCGATTCTTACCGCTGTGGACGGGGCAGCTGATTTCCCATGACAGAGGCTTCAAATTTCCATTGTCGCCGGGCAACTCTCCCTTGTCTTCGAACAATCCGGTTCCCCAAGTCGAGACCGCTCTACCGGTCGAGACAGAAGAGCCCGAGAGTGACCCTGCTGCGTTCTCGATACCAACTTCGAAGCCGCCGCCTGCCAAATTTGAGCGTCACGATGAATCGCCGGACAACAAGGATCCGGACGACTTGACGACGGCGAAATCGGCCGCGGGTCAGGACTCTATCGCGACGGAGACATCGGAAGGTCAAGCGGAGGTGACTCGGGCGCCGGTGTTAGAGGCTGAGGACGTCGATCCGACATCGTCAAAAGGCCGCGATGTCCCAGAAACCGAGACCGGCATATCCGTCCCGTCTGAGCCGGTCCCCATCATGACGGATCTGAAAGAAGCGGCTCCATCATCGAGATCCGAGACAAGAATCAATAGCGTAGACGAAGGGATCGAAGCGCTCGCCAAGATTCTCGGAAAGGACGACGACGAAGAGGAGTATGTTCAGCCGAGTATCGAGGAGGAAGAGGAGCGGATCGATCCGGTGACGGAGATGGTCGAGGAGAGGAAGGAGGAAGAGGAGGAGTTGCCGCCGCGGTTCGTGAAGCCGGCCCAGAAAGAAGCGGAGCAGGAAGTGGAGGAACAGGGAGGGGAAGAAGAGGGCGCGATGGAGAATGTGGATCTCTGAGGTGGAGTTTATAGATGGTCGATATGATCTCGGGATGGAGGCCTTGGACAGAGATGGACAGACGTTACACTCTGCATGTCTGCTATGGCGATAGCCAGTGTGCAGGCCTCGTAGTCACCTACCATCGCCGGCACCGACATTCAGCGGTATCAAGCGGTGTCCCCCTCCTTTCACCTCTTCTCCTGATAGCCTCCTTTCTGCCCCCCCGACAACAACTTATCTATGCGTGAGCGGTCCCTCGACTGAGAACCACTCCAGTGGTTGGCCCAATTTTGAATAAAGCCAGAAACCACCATGTCGAGCGTCCCGCACATGGCCTCTGAGGTCTCTGTCCTCCGCACGAAAGCCGCCGCCAAGCGCGGGCCCGGCGCGACGGGGTCAGAGGGCACCGAAACGACATGGCCCAAGCCAGAGTTCGTGCGTGGATTCCTTCTGCTCCTGTTCTTGGCACCCACATACCCACATCTCCACTTCAGCACTACCCCTCCTCGCCGCCTTCCCATTTTCCGCTCCCCATCCTTGCCCCCCCCCCCGTTGTCCTGGTGGTCTCCTCTACTTCTCTGCTTGGCTTCTCCTCGTCTCCTCCTCTACTTCTCTGCTTGGCTTCTCCTCCTCTGCTTCTAGCGTTGACGTTCTTAGTATTAATGATGCCTTGGCTCCAGGGGCCGAGCACGACCATCGACAACGTCACGAAGGAGGGCAAGACCGCGTCGGGATTCATCATTGCTGCCGGCGGCATGTTTCCACTCGGATGCGCGATCCCGGCGCACACGGTCCTGGAGTACGGCGGCTACTTTCCGCCTGGGACGATGGTGAGTCGTCGGTGTCTAGTTCATTGTAAAATCACAGGGGGGGAGGCATGTCAGCTGACGCGATAATCAGTTTCCAGACGGGGTGCTGGTGCCCATCCATGCGAGGATGGTGTCGGTCCAGCCGATCGCGACTGCGAAACCGCCTGCGGCTACGCCGGAACCAGTTTGCGTGATCATGTAGGGCTGATGTTTCATCCGATGTAAGCTAGCCACGTCAACGGTCTTGCGGATCTTGAAAGGTCAATGACTAGAAACGATGTCGGGGCCTTGAGTGAGGAGAGGGTCCGCTTTGTGGACTTTGTACCTGTGTTGCTTTTTACATGATGGGCTAAGGCCTGCGGCCGGTATGGATTGATCGTCCAGTAGGACAGAGCCGGGGCGGTCGGTCGTGCGTCCGCTTCTTCGCTGTTCAAGATACTCGTGACATGTCGTAAATCGGTGGCTAGAAGCTACAAAGAGGTGGGGTAGGGTATGGATGCTCTATTGGGAAGATTGGGTACCGACAGATCTGATTAGCTGGATCAATCAGCACAGTGCTCTCAAAGCCGCGTAACAAACCGTCATCCGGACGCGGTAGTGGACCCTGCTGCGACAGGCGCTCCACCTTGGGCAGCCTTGGCCAGCTTTTCTTCGGCCGCCTTGATCCTCGCCTCGAGCGCCGCGAGCTGGTCGTTGAGTTGCGGCAGATGGGATCGTCTGCGTGTCAGGATCCGTCAGACAAGGTTAGGCGTACCTCTTCTCGACCTTCTTCTTCAACTCCTCCACACGGACCTGCTCTTCCAGCTCTGCATCGCCGACCAGACTCCCACTTTCGTTCAGTCGGCTGCCTGATTCAGACAAGACATCCCAGCTCTCTTCGCTGCGGCCCTGGCTCGATCCGCGTCGATCGATCGTCGGGTCCGAGTATGCTGTCGGAGGAGGATTGGGCCGGGGGTAGCGGG
>JASZXS010000382.1:0-15774 GCA_035521475.1 Tremellales sp. Uapishka_1 | reverse complement strand
GGAGGAGATAGCGGACGAGGGCTTTATCGATCTCGAGGGAAGTGAGGTAGAGCGGTCCGTTGGACGTGACAATCCCGCCGACGGAGGAGGGTGGAAAGACCGCTTCGTCCCGCGGGAAGGACGGGGTCGGTGGGTAGCCGCCTAACCAGGTCCCGATCGGATCTTCGGGGTTCGAAGAGAGGAAGTGGGATTCGAAAGAGAAGGCGAAGCGGGTCCAGAATTTGTCCAGGACGGACGAGAGGGCAGGTGAAGAGGGAATGAGGGCTGGGAGTGGAGAGTGGAGGAGCTGGGGGCTGTCAGTTGCGGGGGAGAGAGGGGAGCGATTGGAAGGTGACCGACTCTGAAATCATCGTAGCCTCTCTGGAGAGCCGCGACGAGGAGGTTGTCCGAGATACCCTGGCTGTTCTGCGCGGGTTCCTTCGTTGTCGGGTCCTGGGCTAGTGTGATCGACTGGGGTGGTGTCAAAGGCTGTTGCTTGTCAAAGAGGGAGGCACTCACGACATAGATGTAGAAATCCTTTTCGGGCGAGAACAGCAGCAACCTCGACTTGTTCCCATGCACGCTGTAGTAGTCGTTTCCAGCATCTTTCGACGCTATGCTATAGGATCCCTTTAGCTAACCTTCTGTAGAGACGCAAGGACCCACTCCATCAGCCCCATGATTCCCTTCGCCAAGCCGACCTGCCGCAACATCTTGTCCCGGCTGACGCCCCCGGCCTCTCGGGATGTATAGAACAGTATCTGTGCGGCTTCACGCAGATCATCCTCGAGATCCCGGTCGCGCTCCTGGCCGGTCGGTAAGGGGGACGAGGGTGTCGGAGGGAGAAGCGTCGGATTGAAGATGACAAAGTGGGAGAGGGTCGGAGGGGAAGCTGGCGGTGCGGGGGCGACGGGTGCCATGATGTACGGTTTACAGAGTGCCGATGGGAGCAAGAGTCCCCACCGACGTTCAGCTTGAAGCTTGGTCGACGCTGTCGGGGAGGGTGTAGGGGATAGATGTCAATATTACGACGTCACCGCTCATAATCCCCTCCCTGATGTCCAAGATAACGTTCTCGGATCGTACTACAAGCTTGGATATCCTTTTCCTGTATAGAGGACGTAGAGGATAGATTGTAGAGCCCCTCGGACCGATTGAGACAATCAGGATACAGATCCCCACCACGCAACAATGCCCGCGACCACGAAACGACTGCATCTCACTCGACACGCCCAGGCCGAGCACAAGTAGGTGTCAAGGAGTCATTCACTGTATGCTCTGGTCAACGCTTATGCGCTCGTAGTGTCGCCGAGGACTATAGCAGTCAGTCGTCAGGCCAATGTGCAGACTACCATCGCCGTTCCACGCTAAATCGCGCATAGTCCCCGATGCTCCTTTAACGGCACTGGGGAAGGAACAGTCCAAGAAGCTCGATGACTTGACCCGGAACACGGTCCAGCAGCAGGCTGAACTGCTCGTCTGCTCTCCTGTCAGTTCATGGATATCCCTCGTCAACATGATCGAGTGTTGACGAATCGACAGCTCCGCCGACCCATGGAAACGATGTTGTTAGGCTACTCTGCACTGAAAGACCGCTTGACAGACGCTGGTCATCCGGTCGTCCTCCTCGACACCTTGCAGGAAGTAGGACCGTGAGTTCAGAGACCTCCTCGCTTGATCCGAGTACCGGATCTGAGAGCGACAGATACCCATGCGACACCCCAACATACCCCGTCTCGGCTCTCGAAGCTTCCAACGGAGGCATGTTCGCAAAGGCTGGCCTGGATTTCTCAGCACTCTCGCCTGACTACGCCTCCAAGAAGGGGATCTACGATCCAAGTCATGCCGCAGAACGAGCCAAGGGCGTGCGCAAGTGGTTGCGTGCGAGGGAGGAGAACGAGATTGTTGGTGAGTGGAAGGGTCTCGTGCGACGCGCAAAGAACGCCTAACGAGGCGCAGTCGTGGCTCATGGCGATATTCTGCGATACTTGGCCGATGGGCAAAACTCTGCTAGGGTGAGCACTTGGCCGTCTAAACGATGATCTGTTTTTGATGGACGGGTCCTGGCAGCCTTGGGCGAACGCCGAGGTCAAGTTGTTTACATTCTCGGCAGAAGATGACGAGGAGGCCGCCCTCGTGGAGATCAAGGAGGAAGCGAAGCCTGGCCCCAACGAGGGAGGGCCGACGAGCAGTGGAAAGGAGTAGTAACATCAGACAGCAACAGACGACGATATTTGGTGGCACCTGTACGGTATCTGGGTCCTGAGGAAGGATCGTCATGGAGGTGGTAAGCGTGCGAAACGCTCTGCATAGGTCCGACTGCCGTTTCGTTCTAGTCCTGAGCGCTTCCTTTCCCGCGCCGATATCTGTGCCATTCGTACCCATACATTCATCGTCCTTATCAGACTTCAGAGGGGATGATGCGTCTGTATGGTACAGTGCCGGGATGGCGAGGAGGAAAATCCAGCAACATGCGGTACCTGCGACTCGACACTGGTGAACGCCCTAGGGTGACCATGGGATCACTTCCTTTGTGATGCAGAGGGGATCAGCGCTTCGTATGCGACATGCCCCGTGGAGATATCCACATCATTCTCGCTGGCCTGCGAGCGGCACGACCATATTGTACCGGTCAGAACACGCTTCTCCGTTGGACGATGACGACTTCAGGCTATACAATGATCTGAATACATGGTGGGGCATGCTATTACATTTCTGGGTCTGGTTGCGGGGCATTATCATTCGATATGGCGTCCGCACGGCTGCTACCTTCCGGAGATGTCTTCGCTGTACAAGCGTCGGATGCTGTTGGTTCCGCCGTATTCACAAATACCTCATGTCGCGCATGCGGGCAAAGCGCAGGCTCCGTTTGCGGAAGGGCAGGATGTAGGGCGAGTGTATTTGATAGAGCTGCCTTCGCCGTTCGCCAAGCTGGCCGGCAGGAGCTGTTTTTGGCCGTATACGAGCAGTACGAAACTGCAATACGTGCACGACAATCCCCTTGGACGGTGCAAGAGTAGCTGGTTGTGCTTGAACATTGAATCCTGTGGCGAGCCACGTTGAAAAGGCTCTCCGAAAGGGGCAGGACATTAAAGGTTAGTAACCGAGCGATAAGAAGCCAAAAAGGGAGGAGCAACTACGTCATATGATCGTCACATGCCGAAGTATATTCTTATTCAGGCCCATGTCGCCCTCATATAGTCCAGGGCGCAGATCTCCACCTCGATCACCCTCAAACGTGAACAAATCCATAATTCGTAGCAACAATCCTATACAATGGGCGTGAGTAGACGCAGACAGATTGGGGCCCAGCATGCTGACCTCGCCTCCGCCAGGTCATGGATAAAGTGAAACACGTCGTGCTTGGCAATGTGAGTCCGGTCTCATGGCTCCCAGTCTCACCCTCATGCTTTTACAGGCCGATGAGAACGTCAAGTCTGCCGACTACTACTATGGCCGAGGTGGTGGGGCGCACCACGAGGAGCCTCACCACCACGACTCGCACGATCCTGCGAACGCCGCTCATACCGGTGGTCGGCACGAGGGTATCGATTCCGTCGGTGCTGGTGCGGGTGCGCTAGGCGGCATGGGTGCGGGCGGACGAGGAACCGCTGGGATTGATGAACAGCAGCATGTCCATACCCAGCCTCCTTCGCACGAACATGCTCAGCCCCTGACGCAATCATCCTCCGGCGGTTCGATCGCTGGCGAGCAGATGGGTAGTGTCCCCACTCAGCCTGGAGCGCTTCGACGTGCCGAGGAGGAGCTCGATGGGTCCAAAACTGCCTCCACGACTGGCTCGCGAGGCTTCGCCTCGAGAGCGGGGGAGATTGATGAGGGACCAGCGCTGGGCCATACGGCCGGACACACGAATATCAAGCGGTATGTTTTATGGGTTTAGTCCACAATTCACACAGCTAATGAGGAGACGGCCACAGTGATGCCGCCCTACAGGGTCTCGGACAGCCTATCGGTGAGTGATCTTATTGGCACTAGACCACGCACCGTCAAAGCTAATTGATCTTCTAGGAGAGCATGTTCATGCTTCCTCCGGTAACACTGCGTTGTAAAATAGAATCATGAAGATGCAGGATTCAGTCAGAGTTTGTGAGGGATTTTAGGACGAAGAGGTTACGACGAGGCGATACAGTGAAGACCAGTTGCACTACAAGGTGGTTGAGAGCCCGGATTTTAGGGATGGGGATTGACGGTTCTGTTATGCCGAGTAGCACCCCTATGTGCATCTCAATGTCTTCTGCGGGCTACACTCTTGGCACTACCTCATGCGCAGATTAGTTCCCCATCTGGCGGTAGAGATTGGCGAACTCCATAACTGCTTGCGCTCGAATTTTCGCGCTAGGACAGTCCAACAGTCTGCATTTCCGTACAGCTAGATGCTCTAAGCATAGTCCTTCCAGTTCCCTGTTGGCTGGATGGGGTTGCCCTGGTCCTGCGGAACCCCCTTCGCAGGCTGCGCCCATGCGACCCTGTCTTTCACAAACTGCTCGACCTTGGGCTTCAGCGGCCCCTCGTGGAGACTAAAGTCGTCGACGGCCCCGAGTCGCAGGATGGCGGCCCCAGGGAACCCAGACGAGACTCGGAAGAGCAGCGACCCGCAGGTCTTGCAAAAGTGGTTGTCCATCTGGTCCCCGCTCGTGATGCCCTCCTTGCGCTCGTAGACGGTGATGTTGTCTTCGCCCTTGAGGAACTTGAGCGTCTTGTCCTTGATTGCGAAGTTGGTCGCAAACATCGACGACGTGATCTTTCGGTCATCCGTACAGTGGCAGATGAACTGTAGGACATCATCGGCGGGCGGTTCATAACAGGTGGAGAAGGGGACTCACGCTGAGGATTAGGTTGTCGTCCTCGATCGAGTACTGGATCTTGACGGCGCCGCAGTAGCAGCTCGAGGTCACTTTGGACAGATCGGTCATCGTGGAAAGTGGGGTATGGTATTATAGTTGACTTGCACCCAGGGTAATCAGCAAACAATCCCAGGTGATCCAACATCGGTATCAACTCACTCAACCAACGTAACGAGTATCTGAGGAGATGAAATGGACACCTCGCGACCTTTATATAAACTCCTTACCCCATTCGCGCGCTCGGTCACCGGGATGTAAATCGATATCATCCGCATCACGCGGTCACGGCACGATAGCCAACTTGCCTGCCGCTAGCCGATGCTGACGTACACAATTGAAATCCCCTCCTCCACTGGGAAATCGGATAGCCGGCATGGAGCGCAATCAATCAGACAAGCTGAAAGGGAAAGAGATGCCGTGTCGACGATACGGGTGCGGTACCCTCGAGTCACGACAATGGAATCGCATTTGGAACAGGAAACGAGGACGAGACGGGCGGGACAGGCACGAGTGCGCAGTACTGGAGGTGGTAGACATCTGGTGGTGGATACATGGCTTCTGCGATGTCTTGGAGAGACAAGCACGGGGACTTGACAGCCTCCACTCCCTTTCGATTTCTCCATATTCGTCGGAAGCACTATACCCATCTCGAATTCGAAGCTGGCAGCCACGGGTCTAGCAAATGACCCGAGAGGTTGTAGCAATCGCTTTGCGTCGCAGGCTCTGAGGCGACGTCTAAGGCATCCACGAGTGTCGGACAATCCCAGCTGGAATCTGGCGGCATATCAGAGGCATGTGAGAGCGTAGTCTCCAGCTCGATGGGAAGGCCGGTTTCGCACTATTAAGTAGCCGACTGTATTTGGCGTGATGGTTCGCCCTCTGCAGCCTACCCCATAAAGGCCTTCCCCACATCCACCATAGGCAAGTATTCGATGCCGTGAAGCCTCTGCAGGACGTAGGGAGCAGTCGCTCAGAATCTCGAAGTCAAGCTTACATCACCCGAGTGGCATTTCGAAACTTATCAAGAGGACCTGCCGGTAAACGAAGCAGCCGTGAATGAGATTTGAGATACGTGTCCGCTGCAAGATGTCTGATGGCAAGGCATGTGTAGCCTCGGCTGCGGTCCAGAGCAACGGTGCACGGTGGTGATGGGTGGATCCTTTGAACAGAAGGTCTGCATTAGCGGTGGATGGTGGAGGGCGTATGCGCCGGGGAGATAGTAGTAAAGGAGGCAGTGTCGTGGTGTTAGAGGAGAGAGCCGTGTGACATGGACCGTAACTTCGCTCGCGTTTCCGATCCCGACAACATGATCCCATCATTTGTATCATCCTCCGTCAAAGGATCCAGATGGGATTCAGCCGGCTATAAAGGCGTTCAAGGGCGCTGTTTTCGTCCGCCCATCCTCCTTGTCAAATCCGATAGATCCCAAGACAATGCCTTCAAAGACCACCACTGTATCCTCCAGAGGTTTGACCCGTACAAAGTCATCCCAGACAGTAAGCCTTATCAAAAGATACCCCGATCCCATATTGATCCATCTTGCTTCCAAGGGCGGCACGGTCGTAACGTTCCTCCGGACCGTCCATCTGGGAATGCTCGCCAACTCCGGTTACAAGGATGCGCAAGCGGAGTTATCGCGTCGAAAAGAAAGGACGGACACTCGCGGTTCTACCCAAAAAAGCCGGTAAAGTGGGTGATAGATGGTATGCATTGCGATGAAAGAAGCGTTCACGGTGTCTGCGTGGCTTCCGGACCGCCTTCAATGAGATCCGTCCTTACCTCGGAGAACCAAATCTTTTCGAAAAGAAGGACTGCTCCGTGGCCTCGTGGGCCGTAAAACATTGCATGAAGGGAACAATCGACCGAGCTTACCACACCACCTTCGTAGCCATCGCGCCCGTGGACTTTCTCGCAATAAATCTGAAAGATATAGGCGCACAGAAACCTAAGCTCACCTAGTGTCTAGCGCTGAACCTGATATCTATGGCGGTGCCATGACGGGCTTGGCGAGGTTTGCCGTTTGTTTCGGCTAATAGAGCACCTCACGATCCGGTGTCCAACTTGTCACACGGTCGTTCCGTGGGACCTTGTTGCGCGTCCGCTGTCCTGACCGCATGTCGGTAAAGAGCAGATACCTCAAGCGGGACATGGCTGCGCCGTTCCGTTCCTCGCCGCGCGTCACTAGTCTAGGCGGGTCGTTCTATCAATAGATCAGGAGGAACGTGCGTCATACAGGCTCGTCACCGGTGACAAGACGTCCATATAATACAGCATACATCCCGCTCTTCCTCAGCCTCAGTTTTTACACCTTCTTCACTGCAACTCTACATCAAACGAACACCAAGCAAATCAATCACAATGGGTGTGAGTCCCTCTTTTGCACGAGTGTGGCACCGTGGGCTAACAATATACCGGTCCGCAGCTCATGGATATGGTCAAGGACAAGATGCACTCGGGTGGTAACAACAGCTCGGGCGGAAACAACAACAGCGGTGGCAACGACAGCTACGGCGTATGTTTCTCTGACTGCAGCGGTTGAACAAGGTGTTGACGACGTTCCACCGACCCACAGAACGATGGCTCGGACAGCTACGCCAATCAGGCTCAGCAGGGAGGTCAAGGCGCCGACTACTCCGAGGCGAAGCGTAACGGCGGGTTGACTGGCTTTGAGCAGGACCAGGAGCAGACCGGCACATTCGTGGGCATCGGCGGAGGTGCCGGCGGTATGCAGGGAGGCAACACTGGTGGAAGTGGTGGAGGAACCGGTGAGGCGGGCAACTACGGCGGCGCCGGCCAGATGCAGGGTGAAGGAGGAGTCTTTGGCGGTGGACAAGGCGGCGGTGCCGCCCAGGGTGGCTACGGCGGATCCCAGTCGCAGGGCCAGGGCTACGGCGATTCTCAATCGCAGGGCCAGGGCTACGGCGACTCCCAATCGCAGGGCCAGGGCTACGGTGACTCCCAATCGCAGGGCCAGGGCTACGGCGACTCCCAATCGCAGGGCCAGGGCTACGGCGACTCCCAATCTCAGTCTCAGGGTGGAGGCTTCTCCAGCTCTCGAGGAGATGGTATGGGCGGCATGGGGCAGTCCCAGGGCGGTCTCGACGGACAGGGTGGCTTCAAGTATGCTTCTATCTCACTGCACCAGTCACTCGAACCTTCCACTGACTTTTGCCGCCTTTTCCAGTGACGGCGATAACGGAAACCTGGGTTCCAGCACGGGTGATTTCAGTGAGTTTCTCTTTGTGTATTGCTTTTATAGAAAGCTAAACGACATCCCCAGGCTCCGGCAACCAACAGTATGGAGGAGACTCGTACGGCTCCGGCAACCAGTCTAGCGGTGACTCGTACGGCTCCGGCAACCAGACTAGCGGTAACTCGTACGGACAGACCCAGGGCCAAGGAGACAGCTACGGTGGACGACAGTCGTCCAACCAGGACGACTATTGATTGAGGGGATGACGAAGGGTATAATCCGTATCTGTATATACGACAAGGAATGAAAGACGTCCGATGGGATTGGCTGCAAGCCGTGTCTCGAGCATGTCTTCAGCGCCATCGAGTTGCCATCTCGCTAGTCAGAAAGAAAGGTCAGACGTAAAAGAAACCTCCCAGTAGGCTCAAGGCTTGATGTGGAGAGAGGGCTTCCCGTTCCTGCGCTGTTGGTCTATGTTTTGCAGCAGACTCGGTCGTCCCGAAGATATTGATCCGGATTGGTCCCTGGAAAGATGGATACATGGATACATGCTTACGACGCTAATGCGTTCACGCTTGTTGACTTCTCCCCTTCATATCCTTCAACACCGTAGGGCCCGCCCGTCTCACCGTATCAAAAATCCTCATCTGGACCCGACTCTCCTCCAGTGGCATACGTTCGCTCTCCACCTTCCCGTCTCTGATACACCGCGCCACCTCGTCGGCCTCCTGCGACATCCCGCCCCCCGGGGGAAGCGGGTAGTCATGCCGAGAGACCTCCCTGATCGTGTCTGCCCTCGACTCTCCCTTAGGTTTTCCAAGTGGTTGAATCCAGAAATGCTCCGCCTTGAACGGCGGGACTACGCCTCGTCAGTGCAAGTCAGATGGCCATGGGCCACTTACAGGGAATGACGATATTGCCCTCCTCGAACTGGATCGCGATGGACTGGTCAGCTAGGCCTGTGACGGTGAAATCCGTGGAGAGGTTTGCGCGGATGCCAGAGTCCCACTCGAGCGTCCAAGAGGACGAATTGTCGACAAACGTCCGCGGGTTGACAGTCTGGTACGAGGTGACGACCTTGGGGGGAGAATTCCTGCTCACCGGATCTCGGTGCACGACCAGCATCGTCCAAAAGAGCGGGTAGGGTCCCCTGAGGTTGCCAGGTCAGCCTGACAAGGTGTTTAAGATGGCGACGAAGGACCACATACAAGTCGAGAAGCGCACCACCCGCCAAATCCGCAGCAATCATTCGGGAATTAATGTCCATGTCTGTACCGCGCGTGATGAGAACAGTCAATGGGTGGACAGCAGCACATACTCTCGGTATCGAAATCGACCGCAAGCTCTCCCACCACCCGCTTGACCTTGCCAAGCTTTCCCGACAAGACGAGCTCCTCGACCGCATAAGCGATCGGGTGGAATCGCGCCCACAATGCTCTGCGATTCGTCAGCGGAATGAGCAACGTAGCAGCAAACGGGCGTACTCCATGAGGAAGAGGTTCTTCTCCTTGGCGAGCGCGATCAGGATGTCCAATTCTTCGAGATCGAATGTGATCGGCTTCTCGCACAAGACATGTTTGCCGGCGTTGAGCGCGTCGCGGGCATTCTCAAAGTGAAACACATGTGGAGTACCAATGTACACCACATTGACATTCTAGTAAGGCATTTCGGGTCAGGCGTCATTTAACTTTGATATTGACGTACGGGATCATTGTAGACTTCCGAGTAGGTCCCATAGGCTTTGCAGTTCTTCATCAGACCTTGTTCGACACCCCATGATGTAGGCGCCGGAGAAGCTTCGATCTTGCTAATGAAGGCCTCGGCGGAAGCCACTGACCGGGAACCTACCGCGGCAACGTGATGGGAGACATCAGATGCATCGCGTCTGCCGGTCTGTGAGGCTGGGAGACCGATGAAGGCGACTAGTGCTTACGTAGATGGGTCAACGAGAAGATCCTATCAGAATGAGCATGGAGGTCGAACGAGAGTGGGAATGCCTTACTTTGGTGAAGCTAGTGGCGATGCCTCCTGTGGAGATGATGCCCCATCTGAGAGTAGCTTTGCTCATGGCCGAATGTGAGATGTGTACGAGGTGAAATGGGATGCCATCCTCCACCCTTGGATCTACCTTCTGACCGGGCTTCGGTCCGACATGACGAGTGAGCGGAAGCTAAAAGTCGGAATGAGCCTGATATTCCCCCTGATAATGCCTCGCTGTTGACAACGGCGAGCCAAACACGGCGCGTTCCCCCTTGAAGGTCATTGAAAAATGCATCAACAGTCATCATCCCATCCATTCTAGTCTACATTCCTCGGTCACTGCAGGGCATCGATGAGAGCATATCCCTCGACACGCTATACGACGCGAAGGAGATCCGATGCTGGCCCCTAAGCCAAGATACCCGACCCCGGCAAGCTACACCTCGACCTCCCCGCCCTTGTCCGACTCGATGTCTTTGCGCCCCTCGCGGGCGAGCACGGCTACCTCTGTTTCCCTTTGGAGCGAGCACGGCACAGAGGTGCAGGACGATCACGATCAGATCACGGTCGTCGGCAGGGGTACGCCGCCGCTGATAGATTTTGGGAGTGATGGCGAACGAGAACGAGCAAAGATCCAAAGGGAAAAGGAGGAGAAGGAGACCGGGCCGACGCCGACGGAAAGGCTCAAGCTGCTGCTGAGGCAGATGGAAGCCGAGGTCAGGGCGACAAGCTCGCAGCCGGTGGATGTACATGTGCAAGTGGAAAGATCACGGATGCCGTCACCGCGAAGAAGCGTTATCGGACCGAGCTGGAGAGATGATCGTCGACGAGAGATTGCGAGGTCGGGGGACGTGGCTTCCGCTATGCAGCGATCACCGTCAAACACACCAGGAAAGGTGCCAGTAGAAGACGAGGAAGAAGAGGGAAGTCCACCTACACCGCCGATGAGGATCACCAATACATACCTCCGTGGTTCCAGACGGGTCTCGGAAGAACGTGAGTAATGATACATCACTATTTCAATACTCGATTGCTGACGGTACATTCGTCCAGAAAAAGGAACGACGACCCCGCCCATCCCTCGCATCCCTTCCCGCGCAGCAGTGCTATATGCCAGTAAGTATGAGCTGCTCTCTTAGGTCCTCTCCTGACATGGCTTCCAGGCACATCGTCCCAATCTCCAACGTCCCCAGTCAAGTCCCCTCGACCCAAACCTGCGCCTACACCGCTGGAAAGGTACATCAGTTCCCACCCGGTCCCCGTACTGCCGCCTATCCCTGACCCATGGTCGTCGCGGTCGTATGAGAAAGCATCGCGCAAAGGAAAAGAAAGAGCCTCTCCGGAACCTGTCTTACCTCCACGCAATCGAAGAGCGGACCGTTTCGCTGCTTTGCGCGACTCGACGTCGTCCTCGGACCAAGCATCTCTCCCGTTTCCCCATGTTCCACCGACTCCACGACAACGCACGACAATCGATGCCCCGCCCGACAACTCAGTCTCGTTTGCGAAAGGGCTGGAGCAGGTCGGCGGGGAGATTGACCTCGAGCTCGACAGCGGGAGCGACGTACCTTGGGAAGGCGAGGATGAAACAGAGGAAAGTGGCCTTGAGATACAGCCCGCCACTACGAATTCAGTCGCATCTCGCTCGAGGGAATATGCGCACTCAACCATAGACCAGACAGCGCTACCTGCTCGGTCGAGAGAGACCAGCTACGAGCAGTCGCGCTCGAAAACATTTCAAGGAAGAGAATATGGACGCTCGCTGGAGTTGGAAAAAGAGGAGCGCCTGCCCGCGCTGCCCGAGCCGGAGGAGATACAGGCGGATGACGAAGAAGAGCAGGTATCCTCGAGAAGGAGGACATTCTTCCGGTCGCCCCTGCGGCCGGTACCCCGTGACTCGGTGTCGCCCCAGAGAACACCGACCTCGCCCCGACTGCTCCCCGGGGATCTCGACAGACTGGGCAGCCCATCCTCAAACCCAAATAATCCTCCCCGTCCCGACACCTCCTCGTCGTACCGCACGACATCGGCCTCCTCGTCACGCTTCCACTCTATCTCTCTCTCACCGTCTACGCACACACTGCAGATCCCGCCGCAACCTCCGATAAAGGTGAATATGCTGTTGAGTACGCCGACTCGACCCAACACGACCATCTCCGGGAACACGCCAAAGCCGCCTGGAGGATGGGCGTTCACGCCCGCCGGAGCCAAGTCCAAAGTCCGCTTCACCCCTTCGCCGTCCAAGCTGAAAGCGAACGAGAGCGTAGAGAGTACCATTGGCGATGTGTCGATCCACCGTCTACGGCTCTCGCCTGCAAAAGTCAAGCCCATACCGCCTATCAAGGAGGAAGTGGTAGAGGCAGAAGCGGATACGTCGTGGAGTGGAAAGCTGTCAGTTTTGAAGAAATCGCTCTCGCGTAAACCTCGGTATGTTCAACAAACGATCAGATGGAGGAGACCAAGCTGAGGATCCACGTTCAACCAGCCCGATACCGCCCCCGTCGACGACACTGCTCGCCGCGCAAACGGCTTTGCACTCTGCAGCCCAAGCTACGGACATCGCCAGGCGGAATGTGGAGCAGACCCAACGTCAGTGGCTCGAAGCGCTGTCACATAGCGAGAAAGTCGGCCTGGTCGTTCGGCAATCGGCGGGATGGAGCAGATGGGCCTGGTGGATCTCCATGGAGATCCTCTTGGTCTGGGGCGTTTTTCGGTGAGTCCCAGTCAGCCCTCTTCGAAATTCTCTTGGCGAACTGATGGGCGGTACAGGGTGACGATCGACTACGCCTCGTCGTCGGCCAACCTCTCGCTCTTGGACCCGCTGAATTTCCCCTTCCAGTCCTCGACGGCGATGTCGATACCGATGAATTCTGCGATCACGGCTTTTGGGATTGACCGGAAGGTGTCGATGAACTTTTTTGATCTGCTGGAGAGTATGGATCTGTGGAGGCGGACGAGCGGGCTGGGGATCAAGATCCCCATTTGAGGAATCTTGGGTGTTCAGAAGTAGAAGTATACGGGTCAATTGTTTTCAACAGCCATAAAGTCGAGTTGAATGTCGGTAATCGGAGTCTTGTTGCTTGAGTTGATGTAATGCATTTCTTACAGCAGACTGGTGAGAGTGCAAGACTGGAGACTGGGGTGCTCCAGAATGGTATGCGTGGTGCAGAACTGTGCGTGATGCTGAATTTGATACAACCTTTCCCTCGCGTCCTCATCCTCTTGCAGCGCCTACACCCACCGGTCCTCCTTCCGGCGTCCCTTGAGCTCGGCCTCGGGTCCGCCGAAGCCGCCTCCCCACTCGGGCACCCCACTGGGTCGCGGCACTCGGACGGGCTCGTACTCGTCCTGCGACGTGGGCGTGAACGACATGTTCGGCCTTTTCGTCGGCGCCCTCGGTATCGATGACGGAGCAGCAGCGTCCAGCGACGACAACGACGACTTCGGATCGTTCAGTCTCTACCAAGAGAGGTATAGATCAGCATTGGAGCAATGACAAGCCAAGCGGCAGAACCAGAGACGCACATAGTACTCCTCCCGGATATCGACGCGCTTGCGCTCCCTGCTCATCCCGAGCTCCTCCTCCTTGTCCATCGAGCGGACTTTCTGGCCGTGGTAGTCGTACCGCGTCTGCGTGAATTCCTGCATCGCGAAGCTGGAGGCGACGACGAGCGAGAGGAACGGGAGGCCAAAGAAGAGGAACGGATGGCGGCGGAGCTGGGTGGAGAGTTTCGACGGGGCGCGCGAACGTGAGGGGAAGATGGCCATCGTGGCTTAGGGGGCTGCTGGAGATCACGAGTTGGAGTTGCAGAGATGGAATATGTATGCTGAAACGAGGATGTCACGGACCAAAAAAGTTGGATGAAACCGAGATCGAGCACGGAATGATTTCTGGTTGTCGACTTGTTATGAACTTGCCATCGTCTGGCCGCAGATGAACAACCTCACTCCGGAGCAAGCCGAGGCGCTCTTCCATGCCGGTGGCTTCCTCGTCCTCTCGGGACTGCCCGAATCCAGCGAGTTCGGCATAGACGGGACGTGAGTCGATGCCTCGTTCCGAAGAGCCCGTCTGACCACCTCGACCCAGCTAGTTTCCACGTCGTCCGCCGGTTCTCTGGCATCAAGTTCCTCACCCCCGGGCTCCATCTCGTTACTTGGTCTCCACCCTCGTCATCGGAAGCGTCTACGGACAACAGCGGCCCACCCGCGATCTACATACGCTCGGCGTTTCTCCATGCCTTTGAACCGCGGGAACGAGTCGTCCTCGCCTACGATACCAAGAGCGAAACGATCCCGCTGGACGCCGTATCCGCCGTCATCTCGGACGACCACCTGCGATCGCTCGACGGTGAACTAGCGCCGTACCCGTTCGAGGGACTCGCAAAGTGGAAAGCCCTGACGGGCCAGATCACGCAGCCGGTCATCGACGCCGTGCTGGGAGAAGATGGGCGGGTGGACGGGCTGACGCCAGTTGAGGGAGAGGAAGAGGACGAGCGCGCGCAGGCGGGGAACGGGGTCTCTCCTGCACAGGGGGCGGCAGGGGAAAAGACGATGAAGTTTCCGAGATTCGACCTCAAGAAGAGCTGGAGGGCAGGCGCCGTAGGCGAAGAAGTGACGAGGTTCGCTCGAGACAAGAGCTGGTTGCTGGGGAACGTCGTGCACGATCGCTTGGGGAACAGTAGGTCCACCCCGAAAGCATCAGCGAGCTCACGAGACAGATCCGCTGCTCCTCGTCGCCCACCTCCAGCTGGCCTTCATTCTGCTACTCCACCTGTCCAACTTTTCCTCCTTACTGGTCTACAAGCGCTATCTCGCGCTTCTCTGCCGCGCATCCTCCGCCCTCAAGCTCCCTACCAGCCTTACAGTCCCCATGCGATCCACCTACATCTCTCTGCTCCACACTCTCGCCAGCCAGCTCTCAGCGCTCCCTCGAAACGCTTTCGACGCCGAGCTCGTAGAAATGGACATCTTCTACCTGGACGAGCTCGAGGCGCTCCGCCTCAACCTCATCGCCTCGCTCGGCGCTGGATCTCTGTGGAAGCAGGACGAAGAACGGCTGAGGAGCGCATGGCAGGTGCTGAAGAATGCGGCAGCACGATCGTTCGACTGGGATGTAGGGGATCTGGTGTCGGTTGCAGAAGAATCAGACGAGGAAGAGCAAGGGGAGTATGCGCCGGTGGTTGTCGACACATGATGCATCTACCATATCCCAGGAATCACGGCCTTCCTCTCGGCCGGGTAATCCTTCCCAAACTTGTCGCGGTACCATCGATGACCCCTGATCGCCCGAGGCAACATGCTGGTCACTTCGGCCAGGACGAACATCCAG
Source organism: Tremellales sp. Uapishka_1 (assembly GCA_035521475.1). Classification (NCBI taxonomy): domain Eukaryota; kingdom Fungi; phylum Basidiomycota; class Tremellomycetes; order Tremellales; species Tremellales sp. Uapishka_1. The sequence continues at coordinate 428 of JASZXS010000382.1, read as the reverse complement.
CCCGGCGCAAGCAGTCTCGAGGGCCATCCGACACGAGCGGCGATCGCTAGCATGCGAGGTGAGAGGCCCAACGCCGACACGGGCGGGACGGCGATGAGCAGATGGGGAGCGGCGGCGAGAGCGAAGCAGAACCATTCGAACCTGTCGCATACGCCGCGTGAATAGGGATGCTCTCCTGGGCCCAAAGGTCTACGCAGACCACCTACCATTCACACAGATAGTTTGGGAACGAGACAAGCTTGAACAGTCCGCCGTAGGGTATCTTGTATCGGCCCTCCGGCTGCTCATCTTTCTCCTGACGCGTGGTCGTGGTCGAGACGAGCCGCTGTCCAGGAGCCCGTCGGAGATCATTCAGGATCTCATCGTGGTAGACTGCCCTCGTCAGCGTGTGGGTACTATGCCGAACAAGGGGGCAAGGAGGGTGGGGG
>JASZXS010000381.1:0-15909 GCA_035521475.1 Tremellales sp. Uapishka_1 | reverse complement strand
CGGGCGCGGAGGGGGGGGCAGTGACAGGAGTGATAGGGGCGGCGACGACATGGGCAGGGTAGGTTAAGAATGGTTGCGAAGCAAAGGATACGTTAGTGGACGCATAGACGTCAGTGTTTCACCACGCTGTCACACTGCAATGCGCACTTACCCCCTCGGTTTAAACGAGTAACGTTGGCCCTGGCGTTTGAGCGAGTGATGAGCTAGTGGACGATACCTGCGAATAGTGGAGTAATCAGCATCGATAGCCCCGCATCGCAGCCACAGCCGCAGGTAGTCTTGTCCCTCCCCTCGGGATGCTCGATGACTCCAAAAGCGAGAATATTGGCCGCTGTCCATCGGATGTAGCGAAAGAGGGCACTGGATGAAACGCATCGACTCACTCTCCCTGTATGCCGATGAGTTGTGGGTCTGCCGACCGTGATATGGATGCAGCTGAGACGAACGGTCGTATACAGGTTATCTATGCAGTGAAACCTATCGAAAGGTGAACCCAAACGGTACAATCTTGGCGTAACTTACGAGTGACGTTATCACCGCCAAAAGGGGCGATGCCTAGAACTTCAAATCTTTGGCGGACGGCAAACGTGTTTTAGGGTGCCCAGAATGGGTTCATGCATGGCTAATCTACTTGCTATCTAGTGAAACGGACGGAAAGTCATGAGGGGCACGGTGATCGTGTGGTGCTACATATGTGGAAGCGTGACATCGAAATATTGAACAAGGGGGAATAGAAGGGATGCTGGTAAAAGGTGGAAGTGTCCTACAGAAACAGAAAACGACAGCGGACTTATAGAGTCAGGAAAGTTTTAGCGCAGTGCAGGACATGTCGACACTATACTCACACGTGAACCTAACCAATCATCTCGACATCGCCATCGGCATCTTCACCTGCCCTCATTTCTTGTCCATACATCTCCAACTTGCTTGCGCTCTTTCCACTTCCCGGTACATTGAGCGTGCTACCTGGAAGCGGGGGAGTCTGCGTGCGCAACATGTTTGGCTCGAGCGAAGTACCTCGAAACGACGGGGTGGCTGAATGCGATCTAGGTATAGGGGAGGCAGGAGCAGGGTGAACAATGTTATCGATGGCGGCCGCCGGGATCGAGAGTTCGGGTACCACCGGCGCTTGGCCTGTCGCGTACATTTCCTTTCCACCTGCGATTTCTCCATGCTGGACGCCGACGTCGACATATGCGTCATCGGATTCAGTGTCGGTCCCACTGGCATCGGAATCATCGATCGTCGGCTGGTGGCCGTTTTCGACCGCCACCGTGTCATCTTGCTGGATTAATCGAGCTTCCTCTATTGGCAAAGCGTTGCAGACGTGGTTGTCTAAGTACATATTCAGCTCTTGAGCTCTCCTCTTGCCGCTGCAATACTCACATTTCTTGGCATGCGTCGTGCTCTCCTGGCGATGACATCTGCCGGGTTTTGTCAACGATAGCTCGCGGTGCTTGACACCACTCACTTTCGACCAAACTTGCAGTTCGCACGGCCCTTCATCACTGCTGGCAGCTTGGCCTTGACTTCTTCTTTTGCGATCTCTCTCATCCACCATTCAAAGAGGCCCGACTAGAGATGCCATCGATCAGCTCGACCGATTCCTTCACCTCATCCCACTCACACAGAAGACTTCGTCCGCACAGCCGCCACACATCTTCTTCTGATCCTGTTCCAGGAACGCAGCTTGCATTTCGTCCGCCATTCCCGTTCTCAAGCGCGTATGGATGTCTGCGCGGTTCATCATCCCGAAGACACCTTCGGACGCCAATGCGTCAGGGGTCGACAACCAAACAAGGATCGCCTTGAAGATGTTTTCGGGAAGGAGGGTGAGGTCATTGGCATTGAGCCTGAGGTAGGCCGAAAGGTAATTCATCTCCACCCAATTGTCGCTGCATCGATCATCAGCATAAGAACATCAGCGATGAAAACTGTAATGCACTGGAAAGCTAGTGGCATCATCTCCGTCGGTGGATCTTCAATGGCTATTGGCAGCGGGGTCCAGTGTGAAGAAGGTCTCGCCACCGACACGGATTCGCACGAGCAATGGTGCGCCTGAAGACTCAAAGTTAGCTTCGCAACCAAAGCGGGTGGATTTCAAAGAGACGCACAGGTGAGTTCCCGCAAAAGCCGTCTCCGCAAATCGCACAATTCGATGCGAGAGGACTCTCTGATGGAGATAGTTTTTCGCTGATAGTCCATTAGCAGCGCACTGTTCTCCCTGTGAGAGTACCCACCACCCAGCACAAAGCCGGTGGCCATCAGGACAGATTCCGTCTGCTCTCAGACAGAATTCTCTCTCGGCCGCAACCTCGGGTCGGGACACCTTACAACCTGGTTCAGGGAAAGGCGACGGACCCCCGGTACGCAACTTACGGGGATGCGACATCGCCACGCACCCTCATCTGCAGGGTAGCATGACTTACAAGGCCGCCAGAAATCCGACAAGGGCGGCGCTCTGGGCGGAGGTGGCGGCGAGGGGAACTGTGGGGAATGAGACTGATGTGTCTCTCCAACACCCACCTTGATGACACCTCCTCCCGCTCCGCTATAGACACTCTTCGCCTCCTTGACTTCGTTCGCGCTTCGCTCTGCTTGAGGTCGTTGCTTCAGCAGAACCTGGACCATGGTTCTCGCCAGTCTAGAAGAATTGGCTTGTTTGATTGGCGAGTGTCGGCAGTGCGGGCAGGAGATAGGATGAGGTACTGGGTCCCCCGGGAGCAGCGTATCGGGATACGGCGGGAGCGCCTAGACGGGAAGCATCAGCTACGAATAGGGGATACAACACTGGTGCAACATACTCTGATCCAAAGGGTCACACAAGCTCCACAGAAGGCGTGGCCGCAACCGTCCAGCACGACAGGCTGAATACTCTGATGTCAGTATAGCTATTCATTAGCTGGAACGATATCTAAACTTACATCGATGAATACCCCAGCACACATCCCACACGTCAACTCGTCCTCCAAGGCTTGATTCTCATGTTCAGGTTCCTCTTCCTCTCTCCCGTGTCCTTTCGCTGAGACAGGTGGAGGGGTGTCAGGAGGGATATCAAGGAAAGTTGACACGGCTGGTGGTACCGAAGCTTCACTTCTGGCGCCGGCAAAGACGAGAAGGAGGAACTTACGATCGTTCTCTTTATCTCCCTGAGGCTGTTCCGTCGATTCTCTACTGATTCTCATCTGCTTCACAGGGCGCTCCGGTTCCTGTGCCAACATGATTTCATCGTCTTCCCGCTGTCTCGCTGGGCTACGGGTGGGGCCAGCACTGGACTCTGGTGCTGGGGATAACGAGGACATATTGCCTGGAGATGGAATGTGTATTGTGCAGATTGAAGAGATGAAAGGGAGGGGGGCGAGGTGGGAACGCCTTAGGGCGAGTGGCGAGACCTTATCTCCCGCGCTGAAACAGTATGAGCGAGGGGATTGGAATGGATTTAGCAGTCTTATGCCTACCTCTTGGGAGTTGCAGCTGACCAATCTAAGACCGATCCAAGCTGGATCTGGAAGTGGTATGAGCAAGACGATGTGAGAGAATCCAAGTAGTGGTTGAGGTAATTAGGGGTGGTCGTGCTCCGGGTGGACGCTATGGTCTTACCGGAAGCTATTCCACCCTGAAGTGGCAGTCGACATGGGTCCAAGACCGCCACTTTGGCTTGGCTTTCTCCGTTGAGTAGGATAGCGATCGTATAGACAGGCTAAGCTATTCGGGTAATCCATCCATGCCAGCGACTAAGCACATGACAGCATCAGTGTGAGATCTAAATCGTTTGCGGATTGATTTCTCTCGGAAACCGTAACATCATGCCCCGCATTATGTTTCCCTGTCAACTGTGCCGACTAGCGGTCGCAGCCTCCCTGATATTGGGCCACTGAGAAACAACGATTCCAGTCGTGGGATGATCTTAGCAGATCGAATGGAAAATCGCAAGCCAGCCATTGGTTTCGCTTACAGCCTAGTCATTGGTGTTTTGTGCCGACTCCGTGGTAGACTTCCAGGTCGGATATCCCCTTACATGCCCCCTTACTCGGGTGCTGGCCAAGGCTGCCCATCCCTTCCCTCATGTCCTGCGCCACTCGGCTACGTTGAAGAAGTCTATGGAATCTGCCAATTGTCCCTCTGCCTTCGTCAAGAACTTGCCCTTCCAATGTGGGGTAAAATGATGGGGCTCCGCTTCCGATAGGCGTCATTGCGTGGTCCCCGAAAAGATCAGTCCCGTCCCCGAATCCTCATCTCCTCCTACCACACATATCGATATGTCTGCCTCTACTCTACGCGTAGCCCTAGCCCAGACCGAGCCTCGGAATGCACCTCCAGGCAAGCGCATCGCTGCAAAGGACATTGACGGAGATACACCGTTCCCCACCATCGACTACAATCTCCAAGACGCACTTCGACAGGTCGAACAGGCCGTCAAGGAAAAGGCCGAGCTCGTCGTCTTTCCCGAGTATTTCCTACAGGGAATCGCCAATGAAGGCCGACAAGTGAGTAGAACGTGTGGGGTCTCATCGAGGTCGCTAACTTCCCATCAGTACTTGACCATCGCCTCGGATCACCTTATTACCCATCTGTCGTCTCTCGCTGCGCACCACTCGATCTGCATCGCCGGCACAGTCGTGCACGGTGTCCTTCCAGCCGGTAGCGCACCTCCGCCGATAAGCAACCCGTTCGCACACCTCCCGCTGTCGTCTACCCAACGAGTGAGCGATCGCGAGGGGGAGAAAGTGCAGTATCAAGAATGGGCGCGATATCTGGAGAGTTATTCGGAAGCCAAGGCTGAAGACGAGCCGGAGCTGAAGAACACTGCTTTCTTCATCAACGAAAAGGGGGAGCTCATCGGCGAGTATATCAAGAAGAACCTATGGCACCCCGAGAGGTTTGTCTACATTGTGAAGAAAAAGACAAGAAGAGACTGAACAAAGGTATTTAGGGAGTACTTGACGGCTGGAGACGAGGATCACGCCGTTTTCGAGACTAAATGGGGCAAAGTAGGGATGCTGATCTGTACGTCTGCTTTATTACACCTTGCTCCTATTTCTCGCTGATCCCCCATCAGGCTGGGACATGTCGCACCCCGCTGCCACGCACACAATCGCCGACTTGGGAGCCGACATCATCATCTGCCCCACGTACTGGCTGTCGACCGATTCCGAACCGTATGCCACATGCCTTCCATCAGGTCCTTCTTATTTTCTGATTCCGCCTTGCTTAGTATGCTCAGCAACCACCCGCACGAAGCCAGGTACGAATTCAGCGTCGTCTCCTCGCTCTGCTTTGCCCGGTCCTTCGAAGCGGAGCTCGTGTGGATCATGTGCAATGCCGGCGGTAACGCTTCCGAGGGGTTCATGGGCGGAAGCGCAGTGTGGGCGCCGTTGCAAGGTCGAGTAGGCGGATTCGACGACGAAACTACCGGTGTGAAAGTCATCGATGTCGACATCAAGGTTCTGAAAGTGAGTCGGAGTGGCGACCGTGGTATAGCCTGACTGACTTCGCTCAGGATGCACGGGATACTTATAAGATCAGGGAGGACTGGGCGAGAGTGAACGCCAGTTAAAGTGATAAAGGTGACGGATCTCTTGCGCTGTCTGTAGATAGGATGTCATCTTGTGTACCAGAGAGCAGTCAATTTACCGTCATGGCCCGGTCCGCGCTCCTTTCTCGAATATTCAATCCTTCCCTACGCTTCCCCACACTTAATCGGTCAATCGCTGAACGTCTCCTTACCAAGCATCACACGATCGGCAATCGCGGAGCTGGCAGACGACAGGAAACTCCTCTGGCCTCGGCGTACATCAAGCAGTCAACCGGAGGACAAGAAGCGCCTTGATCATCGGTTGCGTGGCTGACTCTGGATTTAGTAGAGGACAGCTTTGGGGAATCTCATTTAACTAGTTGCTCAGCTTGCTTCCATAAGCATACGTGATGACTATTGAGGCTAGGTACGAATTTTGTATCGGTGGCTTCCTGCGAAACGGACGGAGGAAAAGTCTTAGGATGTGCTGAGAAATTACGAACATTATTCATAGTGTCCGGTCACGTCCATGATTGCATCGCCCGTGGCTGGTCCCCTCTCTCCACAGATCTCTCAGAGAATAATCTCGTTCCCAGGAGAACCCGTCGCCTGCGAAGTGTTGTCATGGACCGTACTCGGCCTACAGAAGTGGTCCCACAAGGAAGGGTTCAGGATAGTACTCGAAGACCAAGGATTCTCAAGGCTCGGCCTCCTTATACCTTCGTAGCTGGTATCCAAATTTCCTCTTGAGAATCAAATATCAAGTTCAATTCAATACCCTACATCTCTTCTACGCACGACCCGCTCCCTACAAGGCTACCTCAGGACAAGAGGTTCAGTGCTAGAGAAATATCGTCCCCATTGTCCTCCTCATCGGTAATGACAAACTCCTCCTGCGCAGATCTGTAGAGGTAAGCTATATCGCCGCTCGAACGTACTGCTTACAAGCTCTTTTCTCGAATGATGGCTGCGCCAACGTCGGCACTGAAGCCGGCCGTCCCTGCAGCTGACACGGTAGCTGCAAGGGCAGTTTCGTCCAGCCACGTCTGCCCGACTTATCACACACTCGCTCGATCATGGCAACCCACTCGACAACGTACCTGGATCCGCTGGTCCCTCTCCTGCCCTTTTTGGGTGCTCTCCGCAGACTCTGCACGCTTCGCCCGGACTCCGCTGATTAGCTCGATGTGGTCCCCCTGATCGATACGAGAAAGGATGGTTTCGAAAAAGGTCATGAAGTCTGCCTGGCCAAGTTTCGCCGAATAGCGATGGGCCAAGGCGACGAGCGCGTCCATAGTGTATCTGTTCTCCCTCTCAAGCTTACTCATACCTTGGTTGTATTTCCGGACAGACCTGTCCAGTGCGGACTCGGTTGAAAATCTGGATTGCCGCTTAGGGCTGCGTCGCGAAGATTCGAACGTTGTAGGCATCGTGAAGACTGATTGTGGGACAGGACACCGTGAAGAGAGGGGAAGCCCAGTTTTGATCTTCCCCTCTTCCAAGCATCATGGCCTGGCTGAGAAACAAAAGAAGACCGAAGCGTGAAAAGAGGTTCAAACCGTTTTGAGGGAGGCGCACGCCATGTCAAGGCTAAACACGAGCGAAGCTCCTCCTTTCAATCCCTGCACTGTCCATGATCCCCACAAACCACCAATCACCGAGGCAGTACCGCGATGTAAAAGGATTTTCAGCTAACGTACGCGTGCTTCGGCGAAAGTGCAGTCGCAGCGACTCGATGAGCAATGAGCTGCGTCGATATGCAAATGCTGTTTTCCCTAATTACCCTCAGATCCCATCCACAACCTCTCCCTTCGCCTGACCCGCCTTCTCCAAATTCCCCTTCAGCACCTCGCCGTCTTCAACGACTCGCTCCAATTTCTTTCCCTGCAGAACCGTCCTGACTTCGTCCAAGGACAATGTCTCGTACTCTACCAATGCCGATGCGAGCTTTGATCGATGGTTCATCAGCCGAAGCCTCTCCGGGTCCCGTATACTGCTGCTCACTTTATGCAATTCGTCTTCATGAGTCTTTAACAAGTTGGATGCTCTATTTATGCTGGATTCCAAGAAACTGCACAACGATTCCTTATCAGCACATATCTGAGTACCGGAATTAAACCAACATACCCTTTGATCTCGCCCTCGATCTCGTCCTTCTTCTTTGAGCTCAGGTAAACACTGTCGTCGTCTCCGTGCGCAACCAATCCGACTTTATCACTGAATCCGTAACTCTGCAGGTATGTAAGCCTCTGGACCAGACTAATCCTGCTCGTATAGGCAGACGTACCCTGATCATTCGAGTCGCCACGTCTGTTGCTCGCTGGAGATCCGACGAACACCCTGACGTGACATCATCCCGCCCAAAAATCATCTCTTCGGCTGCCCGTCCGCCGAGAGCTACATCGATCATGGCGCTGTACTCTTTTCGGGTGTACGAATCTGAAGTCGTCGAATCGCATCAGCTTGGAATGTCAGGTTACTCGCCTGGAACACTGCTAGCTAACCTTTATCTTGCTCTGGCAGTTGGAAGGTGATACCGAGTGCTTGACCTCGAGGCATGATCGTCCTACAGGGGAACATCTACGTCAGCTGAATATTGACCAACACACACAATGACTAACACTTTGTGCAGCGGCATGGCACCGGGCGTATGGAGCGCAACGAGCGCGTGCCCTCCCTCGTGATATGCAGTGGATCTTTTGCTCTCTTCCGTCACATAATGCGATCTTCTCTCGGCGCCCATTAAGATTCGGTCTGTGCATCGCTTCAGCTTTTTGGCGCCGAATGCAGGACAATCAATATAGCTGACCTTTGGCCCATTCGAAGTGCTTCAGTTTCACATGCGTTGATCCTTCTCTCGACGCCTTGACGGCAGCCTGCATTCCTCATCAGTATCGGCCGCACGGCGAAGTGCAAAGTAACTCACCTGGTTGACCAAGTTCTGCAAATCCGCACCCGACATACCAGGACAACCTCGAGCAATGACACTGGCATCGACGTCGACATCAAACTGTACCTCTCCCATATGATGATTGAGAATCGCAACTCGACCCCTGACATCGGGGAGCCCGACAACAACTAAAATGCCAGATCTTGTCAGTCGACGTGCGAGCCAAAGACTATTGTCAACTGACCATGCCTGTCGAATCGACCTGGTCGAGTGAGAGCCTTGTCCAACGATTCTGGGAAATTCGTAGCGGCGATAATGATGACACCCTCTGATTGCTCAAACCCGTCCAGCTCGACCAAAAGCTGGTTTAGGGTCTGCTTCATATAGTGCTAGTCGGAGGAGAGTTATCAGCAAGGACGTGGACGACGACACTCATGTTAACTCACCTGATCCTTTGCAGATCGTTTACTTCCAATGGCATCCAATTCATCGATGAAGACGATAGCTGGGGCCTTCTTTCGCGCAGCAGCAAACAATTCTCGAACTCGTTTCGCTGACATCGGTTGATCAGAGTGGTGCCCAACTATTCAGCCCACTCACCTCCTACACCGACAAACATCTCATCGAAGCTAGATCCAGAGGCGAACAGGAAGGGCTGCTTTGAATCAGCAATTGGTCCCTCTGAGTGGGGGAAACCGTATCAGCTTACCACATCGGCTTCACCTGCAACCGCTCTGGCCAGCATGGTCTTTCCCGTTCCCGGAGGTCCAGTCAGCAGAACGCCTTTGGGCAATTTCCCTCCGAGATTCGAAAACTTTTCCGGATTCTTCAAGAATTCGACCACTTCTTCGAGCTCCTACACCGGAAATCAGTACCATCTCGTGTCTACAATGTGACGTACAGCTTTGGCCTCCTCAACACCGTGGACATCCTTGAACGTTACAACCTTTCCTTCCTCGGGGGTGAATTCCGTCGGACCCGGTCCAGCCTTAAGCAGTCCCGTATTTTCCATGACCATAGATAGAACAGTGAGGACGACAAAGATCCATAGGACCATGCCTGCGAGCCACCGGACGGCTTTCCAGGCGTTGGTCTGTGGTGTCGGGGGAGCGATCTGTACGTGAAGCGGATGGAGGGGGGTGCCGGTCGGCGTGCCTTCTACGAGAGGCGGGGGTTCCGTCGTAGATGCCAATGTCGTGGGGGTCGTGGAGGATAGGAGCGACGATGGTTTAGAAGGAAGAAGCGCACTTGTTGCAGCAGAAGCAGATGCCGAAGGGATCGCCGATCCCGCCAGAAGCGCGTCCCGCTTTCCGACTCGTTCCCGCACCTCCCCGAGCCTGGCCAGCCGACCCAGTCCCTCGAGGTAGATCCCAAACGCCTCGCCACTCTTCAATACCTCCTCGTTACCCTTGCCCTTCTCGACGAGAGCGACGTTTTCGTAGTAGCGCACGAGACCATCGAGCTCTCCGCCCGCCAAGAGTGCCTTCATGAGAGCGACATGTTTTGCCGGGTCGGACGAGTCGTGGGCGGCCGTTTCGAGCGAGGCGATCTGGGTTTGGAAAGGGGTAAGATCGGAGGAGGGGGGAGCCGGAGAGGCAGAGGACGAGGAGGAGAATATGCCTCGCGAGAGGTGAGTGGTGGTGATCGACCGGGGGTGGAGAAGGGGTCTAAGCGTGGCCTGTGACGGAGTGTCAGCTGTCTCTTCACATCACGTTGAACGGCAGGCTGCGCACCGTAAGACCTATACGAGGACGGGCGAGCCGGGAACTTCGACACGATCCCAGTGATCTCGCCAGGTCAAAAGCCAGGATAGGCCGCGCCATGACTCGGACAGCTATGCGATCGGTCTGTGGATTGTATCAGACTCCACTCCTCCCGACAGCCAACCACCTACGTGAAATGCGAAAAGGGAATGTCGAAAGTGGAGGTCCTGATTGAAATTCCAACGACTTCTCATTCTGGCACAGAGCTAAGAACTCATTGTCTCGCCAAAGTGGCACTCTCATGTATCGGACAACCCAAATACATCTCGACCCTATGGGTATCGGACCCAAGACGCGGGTGGGGGAACCTGCCCCATGAGGGGCACCTGGACTCCTCCACCATATGGATTCACTCGCGGACCCATATTCATCTGATTCCAGTACCACCCGTTGTAAGCCAGGGATCCCGGAGGACCAGGCGGTCCTGAACCCAATCTCGAACCCGACCGCGAGGATGTGGGGTAGTAGAACCGCTGCTGCGCGACAGCTATGGGTGAGCGAGGATTCTCCACCAAATACGCCTGTTGTTCCTCCGGCGGCAGTCGAGAGAACGCCAATGCCTGTGAGGGGATGCGGATTAAGCTCAGAGAAAGCAAAGAAAAAACTTGAGCAGAACAGATGTACCTCTGCCTCATCTCTCCTTTTCTTTCGCACGTAGAGTACCACACCAACGATATGCCCTAGGCCTAGTACCGCTCCCAGAATGCCGAACCCGATGGCAAACTTTTGTCCAGTCGATACTGGTGCTGGATCAACTGGAAGACTTCCTGGCGTGGAGGTCGTGACGTCTGCGAAGACCGTATAGGCCGAGGAAGGCGCCACAGGGGACGGTAGGGTCGTCGGCAGAGGTGAGAGGGAGAAGATGAGGGTGGCGAAGAAGGACGTCTCCGAGATGAGTGGTAAGGAACAGGTATTGGTGGCGGTGTCCTGCGCCATGCAAAATCAGTTGGAGCGAAGTGTCGTGGTATGTGGTATGGCAGAACTCACGACTGTTAGTTGCACCCAAGTCTGATTGACGACGTACATGTAGTACCCGGGCTTGTCGAAGGTGAATGGATAGCCTACTGCCGTGTTCTCTGCTGTAGCCCTAAGAATGTCGACATCAGCTGGAGAAGGCGGATGCCGCGAGCCAGCTTACCCGCAAAGGCCCTCGTTCTTCCCCGCTGGGAACGCGAGAGAATTGTTCGGATCTGAAGTACCACTACTTGGAAACACGTCTACCTACAATTGATGTTAAATTAGCGAATGATACCCAGACGAGATACTGACCGTGTACATACGGTATAGTTTGGCAGGATCAGCAGAGGAACCACCTGGCGAAGATATCCTCCAATCGTGGGTGCTGGTCTCGCGACAGGATCTACGAAACCGAACGTGTATGTCAAGCCTTATTGCAGTCAGCGTATCCAGAGCACCTCGATTTAATTCTGCTTACCAACATAGAGCGACTGGTACGGATTCGGCATGATCAATCCCATGGTCCCTTCGAGCGGTATCGGTTTTGACGCGGTGCTGAGACCGGTCGTCCTGGAGGGTGTTGCCGTTGTCTCCACCGTTACCGTAGCAGTGCTTGTCGGCGCCAGAGTCTCCGTGGACGTTTGCTGTCGGTTGACCCAGTTCCTCGAGCGTGGATCATCGATCAACGTCTGCGTAGCTGTCTGTGGCACAGCATCTGCGGACCCGCTGGAAACGATAGAAGCAAACCCCATCACCAAGAGTAGGAGACTGGAACTTGTGCGAATCATTTTCGCCCTTTGAATTACTTGATAGGATAGTCGACAAAGGAATTCTAGCTCAAAGTCACCCCTGCTTCTGAATGTCCTTCGCTACACACACCTCCTCCCCCTCGGCGGATTTCTGAAACGCGCGCTGCCACATTGGATGATATAAACTCCCGCTTTACCCGTTTGACGCCGATGACGTCATCAGCCAAGAGAAGCACACGCGCAGTTGCACAACCCCTTGGTAACGGGCGTTTTTGATTTTTCTCGCATCCTTGTTTATCTGATCTCTTTAGCTCTCCTTAGCTTTTTTGACCAGTCACTCATCCAGTTCATCCAGTACAAATACAATGTCTCTCACGGATGGTCTCGTTCTCAAAGTGAGTGTTCTTCACGTATCTGTTGTGGAGTCGAGGAGGGGGAGGCAAAGGAGGGTGGCCACCTGGGAGGCGCAGTAGGCAACGTGGGTGATTGGCGCGACGCACATGAGTGGTGGGGACACATCAGATTTTGGAGTCGCAACTTGACTCTTCACTCCTGTGAGGCAGGAGGACGTACAGCTCGGAATGGTAACCAAACGCCCCGGTGTCGAAACCCCTTTGTCCTCCTATTCACCCAACCACCTGCTTTGAGTCTGCACTCTTGGAACGATCAGCTGACTCGCCCAGGTCGCGAACATCATCGTGTTCGCCGTCTCCCTCGGTAGCAATGTCTACTCTGTCGCTGGACCCGACGACATGTACGGATCCGAAAAGACGACCTACATCACGCCTTCCTATTATGTGAGTCCTCCCAGTACGGTGTAGTCCACTTGACCCACGCTGACCCTATCCCGGAGGCGTTCTACGTCTGGTCTCTAATGTACGCTCTCTGTCACCTACACAACGCTGGCGCCCACACTGACCCCCTGTTCGTAGTCACCTCCTCCTGCTCGGTACCATGGTTTTCCAGTTCACCGCTCGAGGCAAGGAGATCCTCATCGACTCTATCCAATGGCGATTCGTCATTCTTGGCATCTTCAACTCGGTCTACATATTCTTCTGGGCCAGACACTGGTACATCACCGCCTTTGTCATGTCCCTCTTGGTCTCGGCCACCGTCTCGCAGATCTACTACGTCGTCAAGAAGAACCACGGATCCAGAGAGACCCTAGCCGAGGAAGCCTTCGTTCACTTGCCCTTCTCGCTCTACCACGGATGTAGGTTGATTCTCTTCGATTTTGACATACAGTGCTGACACAATGTACAGGGACCATCGTTCTCGTCGTTCTCTCCCTGTTCGAGGCCTTCGGTGTCGACTCGCACACCCACAAGGCCGGTATCTTCACCAAGATTTTCGTGTTCCTCGCCCTCGTCTTCCTCGAGACCACGTCCGCCGCCTACGCTTTCGCCAGCAAGGAGGGCGACGCTGCCGGAGCCGCCGCGATCACGTGGGCTTTGTTTGCCATCTGTGAGTCATCCAAACTCGGTCCGACCTGTAATGGTCTGACAATTCGGCTTCAGTCATCCACCAGACCAGCTCCAAGTTCATCCACTGGTCTGCTCTCGTCTTCTTCATCCTTTCCTTCTTTGCCATCATCAAGTCCCTCTAGTAAGCTGTAATCTCGGTACGCGCATGGCCACCACTGACAGCTTTGTAGCTTCTCCCTTAAGGGCTCTGGAACTCTGCTCCACGACGAAGAGCGAGCGCCTCTCGTTGGAAGCTCTTAGACGGGCAAACGCCTATCAGGATCCGGAGAGGTGGAAGATGCTAGGCAGAACGAAGTAGTCTGGGTAAAGAGGTGTGGTAGGCGCAGGCGAGCTAGTTGGTTCATGAATACGACTCGATCCGACAGTAGTTACGATTGTGAATACGGTACGAAACGTAGCCTTGACGAATGCATTTATGTCTGTTCAAGCGAGCTACTCGGAAAGTCGCAGCTTCCGGATAGCCCGGACGTCTACCGCTTTATACGCTGACTCCTTCTTTCGCCTTTGGCAGGCGGGTCGAGCTCCGACTTAACGGCGTTCGACTTCCTTTTCCTCCCCTTTCTCGGAGGATCCTGTACCACCATCTCGTCTTCCTTTTTCTCTACGACCCCGTCATCTCCATCGTCTTCTTTCGGGTCGGCCTTCACCACTTTCCCTTTTGCTCTCGCCTTCGTTTGTGACTTCGCCTTCCTCGGCTCCCCCTCCCAAACCTCACCTGGGGCCTCCACTTCCGGCTTCGCTTCCGCATCCGCATCCTCCATCTCACTGGCTTTACCTTTCGCCTTCGCCTTGGCCTTCGGTTTAACTTTGGCGGGGACCAGCTCGTCCCATCCCCCTCTCTCGCCGAGGAGCACGACAGCCTGGAACGCCTCCTCCGTCACGGGCTGTACACTCAGTCTGCCTCTATTCACGAGCTGCATACTTGCGATCGCGGCGAGGCCTGCCTCGCCGATGTAATCGATCTCGGACGGGAGGGCGGTGAGCGTGGAGAGGTGTTTGATGAGTGCGAGCGTAGGCGGGTGCGCTACGCGGGAGAGGAACTTCACGCTGACCTGCGAGGGGTTTTAGCGGGTGTTCGGAGGAAGCATCAAGATTGATAGAAGCATGAGGCAGAGGAAGGGAAAGGTCAGCGATAGGTTGAACAACTTGCCATGTACCATGTGGGGTCGTCCTCTGATGACTTTGGATCATGGTAGGGATGGGATCTAGCAGAAGGATCAGTATGGTGAGATGTGAGGCTGTCCAAAGCGAGGGTAAAGCTCACGCATCCCAGGCGGTATCTGCGCGTGATGGTATCAACGCAGTCCGCGGCGGCATGAATCAGGGGAGAGCAAGAGAGGGCGTACAGTCTGGGTACCCTTCTTTCGCGACCTCGGCGATGGCAAAGACGCCCGGTATCTTGGTATTGCTGTGGTAGAATAGTACCTGAGATGATATGGCATGGGTCAGTATGCGATACGCTGACCTGACTGGCAGGTATCCACCTTGTCGCCCAGCTTCATCTTCGACTTCATGATGCTTTTCGCTTCATGGCTGCGAACTCCTGTCCAGGGCGCGTGAGACTCAAGCACCATGACCGTACGCAGCTATCATGCGCAAAGTACGACCGCCGACCTACCGTCCCACGGAGAAATTCTGGCAGGCCCATCAGTAACCGTCCTACTGAACCCTTAGAAATCGTAAACAAACCCGATCTTTTCGAAATCGTCGACAGAGAACTAGGTATCGACTCCTCAGTCGCGTATTGTGGTGTTAGAAGTAGTCTTCACACCTTGACATCCTTCCCTTTGACGACGCGACTGTCTGGCTCTGCCTTCATCAACCAAGGCATGGTGGGTTGACTATCACACCGAGCGAAGCGTGACGATCTCGGAACGGGAGAAGGCCGCCTCGCCACTTTCCCACGGGGAATTGGTTCCTGACGAGATTTGGGTGGTTTGAGATTTCGAAAATCAATAATCACTTTGAACAACCCAATCAAGACCATGTCGCTCAAGCGGAAACACGATGAGGTCGAGTCGGAGGTGGTGCCGGTACAAGGTATCCACCCGGATAGACTGCGGGCGATGAACCCGGTCGTTGTGGCCAAGGCGATCGTCGCCAAAGAGCCTAAAGTCAGTTCTCGTTTTGGGTTGAATGAGGTAGAGAGCTGATGAGCGGAGCGTAGGCGAAAACAGAGGCCAAGCAGCGGTACCTGAAGAAGAAGGCGAACAAGAGGAAGAAAGTCCTCGCGGCGCAGAAGGCTGCGGCGCCGAAGAAGAAACCGCTGAACGGGGTGCTCGAGGACAGCGGACCGTCCATCCCGAGGGTATCCGAGGCAGTAGTGGAGGAAGTGGAGGGGAGTGAAGAGGATGACAAAGAGGTCGACTCGGAGGAAGAGGAAAGGCTGAGGCGGAAGAAGGAGAAGCGGGAGAAGCGGGAGACGAGGGACAGAGATGCGAAGCGGGAGAAGAGGGAGAAGCGAAGGAAAGAGCTGGAAAAGGAAGAAGAGGAGAAGAGGGAGGAGATGGAGGGGGACGGGGAGGATGGGGATGAGGACGAGGACGAGGAC
>JASZXS010000380.1:0-16031 GCA_035521475.1 Tremellales sp. Uapishka_1 | reverse complement strand
TGCATACATATGGTAAGAAGCTGTCACTCGGCAGCACGCATCCGGCCGAACCTCCAACAGGCCAGCGTTCCGTAGTGATCATTGCTTTCCTTGGGTCTTGAGACCCGATTCGAGCAAGTGCCGGAGACGCCAAATCGAACTCCCATGAAAACAATCGGATCCATGGCAAGACACGATTTGGACGCCTTCGCTCGAGGCGTTCCAAGCTCCGCGCGCTCGAAGAGAGACCGTCCCACGCCGCATCCGCTGAACCGCGTATGTATATGCATAATATCTATATGTACACCCGTAACACCTTGCATGCTCATAATCCCTTGTTGAAGTAGAGCGGTCCGTCGTATTCCTTGAACCTGTCTTCCAACTTCCCCACCGATGTTTCGGCTTTCTGAGGGAAGTAGGCGATGGCGGGAGGGAGAAAGAGACCGAGGGATAGTCCAACTGTAGAGGGCGGGTCAGCTTGCGAAGAACGTAGAGTGTTGTCAAAAGACGCTCACTTATGGTCAACTGTGAAACGGTGTTGATGACCTTGCCTCGCGGTCCAGAGAAGGCGCCACGGTTTTCGAGGAGAGTCATGACCATGGGTGGGATGATGAGGGTTGGCCTGTTGGATTCTTGTCAGCTGGAAAGGACATGCGGAGGATAGGATGGGGCGGCAGAAAAAGCATCGGGGGACAACCCAAAATTGAAGCAGAGAGCCAAAAGGAAAAACAACGCACACATTGGCAAACACCCTACTGGCGGCACTTTGAGCGACGGCCATCTGTCCGGCCTTTGACGATTTGCCTAAATCGATCTTGACCTCCTCTCCGTCAGGCGACTTCTGCAGTCGGAAAACGGAAACACCGTCCCGCATTTCCTTCCATCGGATACACGAGATGCTAACGGGGGTTGCTTCAGCCACCATCTCCGGGTCGTTTGGCAACACTTACTTGACCACTCCAGCCGAGGCGACCGAGGCGAAGGGGACCAGTTTCGCCAAGAGGTCTTTGGTCGTCGGGGTGAATGGAAGTCGCGGGACCAGACGGCCGAGCGAGACTGCCAGCACGACGGAGGTGACCGTCGCAGCGAGATAGGCGGTACCAATCTCCTGAGGCGTCATCTCGATGGATTTGTTGGCGTTACAGAAGTTGACCTTTGGAAGGATAAGCCGAGTACGTTCTGCCGAGAGAAAACATACAGCAACGTTGAGCGTCTGATTGGCCCATTGCCAGAAGATGACGGTTCGCAGACTCGCGTTCGGGGTGAGCATTCCCGCCTGTCGCGACATGTAAGCTTTTTGACATGCGCCGCAAAAGTTGCATAAATGCAGCTCACGCATATTCTGATATAGATGTCAGCGCTGAGTTGTAGTTCCCTTGGTTAGCAACGGTGAATCGACTGACATCAAATTGGTGGGAACGTAGGCAGACATCCGGAAAGGCAAGGGCACGGGCTTACCGGTATCCGGGTGGATACTCGAATTGACCACTGAGGATCATGGCAGCTGGATCAGTCGGATCCTCTCCCCGCAAAGGGATCCGGCTCACATTGCTTGGCATTGTCGTACCTCCCCTTGTCCTGTCGCGTGACCCAACATCCTTCCTTGCCTCCCTCCTTGATCATCGCCTCGAATTTGACGACATCTGCTTGGGCTTCAGACAGCTTGGCAGAGCTCGCTAGGAGGGTGAGGGGCGAAGTGGTATTGTAGAAGTATGTCAATCTTCCGGCTGCGGGCGGTCAGAGGGCCTTTTGCATTGACGATTGGACAGTTCCACGTACTGTAGGTATTAAGGTCGAATCTTGGTTTCGCTACACAGTGAATCGAGGTGAGCAGCGACACAGAGACCTGGAGCTCTCAACTTACAGATATCGAACCTCTCCTCCCCGCTACTTCCCCTCGGTACCGACATGATGCAAGGTATGCTCACGAGGAGGTTGAAAAGTCGAGCACGGGGAGGAAATAAATAGTTGGGCTGAAACGTTTTCACTAACGCAGGTACGCGGGATCAAATGCTAAAACAGCGATGACGATGGACGGTCCTTTGTTTGGCTTCTGATTTACGCCGATTCTCTCTACCTCGAGTCCAACAGCAGCCCCGTACTACTTCCCGCCAATATGAGCATCTTCTCCACAATCATCAACTACCTCTTCCCGCCCGATCCCAGCACGCCCGCGTCCCCTCCTGCGCCATCTGTCTCCCCTCTCAACCCGCCGCGTTCTCCTTTGCGCTACTTCTCCACGCCCACCGCACCAGAACATCATCACCTTACACCCTCCCCTAGGGACATCCAACAGGTCACCGCCATCCTCTCAAAGCGTCTTCCCCCGGAACTTGTGCCGCGCATATTGGAATTTGCAGAGTACTTTTCAGGTTGCAGGCGCTTCAATCCTCGCAAGTTCAACGTCACCGCCGGCGGAGTCCTGCCGCGTGGCAAGAGAGGCGTCTTGTTCTCCACCGGGCAGGAAACGGAGCTGCAGGTGGAAATGGCAATGGAGGGAAGTGGCTTGAAGGACGAGCTAGGAAACTACTGGTACCTCGTGTCCGAACCGGTAGGATGTGGGGATCACGACGGGGAAGAGGAAGAAGAAAGCGATAGGCCCCCGTCGTGGCTCAGAGGGATCGTGCTGGAGACCAAGTCAAAGGACCAAGGGTGGACGAGCGCTAACCCGCAATTCTATGGTCAGGGTCAAATAGCCCGTCTGCCTTTTCACTAACATTTGCTGCCTTACCAGGAACCTATGAAGGGTCGTACTCTTGGTTCGAGCTCTCGCTTCTACGCGACGGAACGGAGGTTGCAGGCTCCAGGATGAGTGTCCAAAACAACGTTCATGGTCCGTTGTCCTGATCCTCCTTGTACGGAGTGGCCAACTGATTCGTGGACAGCCGGACAATACATGAAGGCGCACAAAAAGGTGTTTGATCACACACATCCCCTAGTACGGCAAGCGAAGAGCGGGGACCGAGTGGTTCTGTGGGTGAGAGCGCAGTACCCGGTATGACTTTCAATTTGCTCATAAGTGCCGAGCTGATTTGCGACATAGGGATGGAGCAACGAGGTTTCGTAAGTCATGCGGCATTTGGTTAGAAGACACCAGGCCGCCCTCTGGGGCGGCCGTCACGCTGACGAGTTTGCAGTGAGGCTGCCATCACTTTGTATACTAGTCTATATGGCTACCAGTAGCACGCCAGAAGTCGGACGGATGGTTGTAATCGACTGATGGACATCTCTTGTGGCATATTTCATATTATTGTCCAGAGCACGGTGCCAGTACAGTCGCAACGGTCGCACTATTGGCATATATTTTCGTGTCGACTGAGGACCGTAACAAAAGGCTCCTGCACGAAGACGGGTGTATGCAAGAGAGACGACAGCGTATATGGATAATGAAGCCAAACACCGTGCTTCCCCGATTGATTCTGGCTAGACGACCTGAACTACGTTTGAATTGACTCCCTCGGGACACAGTAAACCGACATGCCGTCATATTGCGAAATGTCTGCTGATGGCTTTACTGAGGGTCCGCGATAGTGAGACTGGTTATAGTCAACGTCTCTTCATGATCACCACTAGGCATGTCGGAAAGGGAGGATTCGCCCGCAGAGAAAGGGGAAGGAGTCCGGGTCAAGCGCTGGCATCCCAAGACAACTAAGGGCTGCACACAATGTCGTCGACGGCGGGTCAAGTGCACAGAGGAGCGGCCAAAGTGTTCGGCTTGTGCCCGAAGGAAAGAAACGGTACGTTCGGGGGAAGGGTCCTCGACTCGGAGTGACTGACCCTGCTGTGCAGTGCGAGTACCAGAAAAGACAATTTGGCGGCGCGGACGGGCAGGAGGAACCGACCGACTGGAACACTGCTGGGCCTGGACCATCATCCTCCGAAAGTTTCTCCAGTCCACAGGTCGGAAAACACCACCTGGGTCTCTTGCCCTCGCCAGCCGAGTTGATTCCCTTCTTCGTGTCCACCGAACAGCGCTTTCTCTTCCACCATTACCTCCACGAGTCGGCCCACAGTCTGCTTGTTCTTCCCGCCCCCGCACCTCTGAATCCCTGGATCACATTACACGCTCGTCTAGCCCTCCGGACTTCCTCAGCTTCCGACCCCTACGAGAATGCCTTACGGAAGGCTATTCTCGCCTATGCCTCGTTCGAGATTGGCTTCCGGCGGGACGACTCTGGCTTTGTGCTCGACGAGAATGGTCTCCCGCGGGAAAACTCGATCGTCCTTCAAAGCCAAGCACAACGTGATGAATCGCTCGAGCTCTTGAACCGTGCCCTCCAGACCGTGCAGCCCGGTGCAGACGACCTCGACGTCGCCCTTGCCACGTGCTTATCACTTGTCACCCTCGATGTGGGTCACACAGACGCGCTCTTGCGTCGACACTCCAATACTCATGACGTTGATAGCGCATCTCTGCCGGGATTCACTGGCACCGGCCCCTCACGCTTGCCTGCTCGCTCATCACCAGTTCCGGTGGTACGCGTGCTTTTATAGCCGCTCGAGATACACCGACGCGACGATTCCTCTGCGAGCAGATTACATGCTACGATGTGATAGGCTCCTTCGTCAGAGATGTGATCCCGACTCTTCTCGAGGCATGGGATGATTGGTGGTATGGTAGGTCTGCGATTCGGCGTTCGAGTGTCGCAGAGTCTGATCAGACTGTAGATGACTTTCCAGACGGTCACGATGACAGCGTTCCCGGGGGATTCGGGATTGACAGGTAAGTATCCCTCTTTGTTTCTTGATCGCCGCTCACAGACTTGACTGTAGAGGCGTTATGGAATACTTGTCAAGGGTACCTTTCTCGTTCACATGCGATAAGACTACATTGAGCTGAGCCTACTCCAAGGTTGCTCGCGTGAACGCTACTGCACAGGGACTTTATCAGATCGCTCCACAAGCTCGACAAATGTTGTCGGATGCAACAGACTCGTCGCCAACATTGGATCCGGTTGTCGCAGACATGCGCAAGACGATCGAGCTCGAGGTGGCGCATTTGCTGTTGGAGGCGCCTTTCTGGCAAACAGATATCAGTACTAGACCAATCTCCAGGGTGTGTTTCCCATCTTTCCTCATTCGTGATTCATCACCGATACTTTGTTCAGGTTGCCTTGGGGAACAACCTCATGAGTCACGCCATCTCCATACATCTGTAAGCCTATCTATCTATCGAGTGGGAGTGTTTTCTGACGATCACCTTAGTCTCTGGACGACAATGGGTGTTCCCCCCTCGGACCCTAAGATCGTGGAAGCCGTTACTGCAGTGCTAGATCTGCTCGACATTATATTGGCGGCGGGGACGGTGACCAGAGGGTGCGCAAACGAACTGCGAACAAAATCAATAACAGAGCTGATGTCACATTAGCCTGTTGACTGCATTGGGACAGGCAGCCTTCTGCGCCATTGGACCACAGCGAATACGTGCTCGTCAGGTCCTACAGAAGCTCGCTCCCTCCCATACCAGAGATCTGACTCGGAGTCAGATCGTCGTGGACATGGTTTGGCAGGGTAGGTTGATCGTTATCTGGCGCGTCCGCCATCACTCATGGTTGTGCAGCTCTGGATCACGGCGATAATCCAGCCGAAAATTGGCAAAGTTTCGTTTCGTCCCAAGGCCTCCTAACGCTGTCGTTCTGAACGAGTCGGGTCGGGCACAAAGTGAGCAAGCGTCTCGCTCACCCGGTGCCGTCCAGGGAACTCTACCCCACATCACGGCATACGACTTCAAATCCACCCTTGATAAACGACGTTTTCGCTCGTCGGAGAATTCCCTTAACCGATAAGCCAGAACTGGCCGCTATATGTACGGTCATCTGGCCTTCTCACTTCCCCTCATCATCACTACTTGGAAATGTCCGTCAATGCTTCAGTTTTGGTCCGACGCTCTCTGAGATGGCCGCCCGCCCCCGCAGCGGGAGAATTGTGCGATGTTCTGTATCTCAAGGCGGGCCAGTATTTCGCAGATCTGCGAGTGGTACGAGGCAGTCATCCACCCCTGATCGACTGGTCGATGGCCGGCACGTGCTTGACTCTGAGCAGCAGTACGAACGGTGAGTAGTGTCCAGTTTGAACAAAAGCTAACAAGGTCCATAGAAGCCGCTGCGCTACGATTCATCAACGAGATCGATTCGCGTGCGCTCGCGACCACCTACCCCGCTCCTTTGCTCGCCTCGAATTCTTATATCAATCCCGATATCGCGTCTCAGGACTTGGCCACAGGAGACCAATACGACGTTCGTATGGCTAGATCCAGCATGCCGTCCACATTTGTCGAGACGGGCAGCATGCCGAATCCAGCATCTTCAGACCCAGAGCGGAACGAGGAGTTTGAAGAAATCTGGCACTCTTTGGAACTACCGCGTGGATCGCCGGTTATTTTTCTCGAATCGGTCGACGGAGGACCAGGAAAGGGCAAGGCCTTTCTGGCGAGCGTTGGCCGTTGGCAGTTGGGCCTGATGGACGACGGTGAAGGGAAATACTTTGCTTGGAGGGATGAGGTCGAGGATGGTACGTGGCGGAATATCTATTCCATCGGCGATGACCCGAAGAGTGTCGTTGTCCCATTGCTGGAATTACCTCAGCGGTGGCAGGCTGGTCAGACCGTAGAGCACGGCGGTCGTGAATGGATTGTGAGGGAGATCGGGCTGAGCGAGGCTGAGAAGGGCGAACCGAGATGGGATTGAGTGGTATACTACATATGGCATGTATGCATGCAGTCCGTCCATCTCGCAGATATATCGTGGTACCTTTATGATCCACTTCCAACCAAACACCCGGGTCGAAGGCTCCTCTACAGCCGCTGAGTCAAGTTCCAGTGCACGGTCTGCGGTTGTCAGTCAACTTTTCCATTGCCCAGCTCACCTTTGCCTGAGAATAACACTGAAGGGCATAGGATCCGAGCTCGCGACCGATACCGGACGACTGAGGTTCCACATGAGCGCGGCCACAGCATACCTCGCGGCTTCACCGACCTTGTATCCTCCGAAGGGCAGACCCATGCTAACGTCGCCAGCGCTGTTGACCGAGACTTGGCCCGCTTGTAGTTTGCGCACCATTCGATGAGCAGTACGTATATTCTCTGTATACACAGAGGCGGCCAACCCGTAGGTCGACTCGTTGGCAAGGCGCAATACCTCTTCCTCGGTGGAGAATTTCGCGATACAGCAGACTGGTCCAAAGATCTCTGGAAAGGTCGTTAGGATCGCTTCTTTCCTGGATGCAACTCACCCTCGTTGATGATCCGCATGTCTTTGCCAACATCGACAAACACGGTCGGCTCCACGTAGTAGCCTTTCCCACTCTGTCTCACGCCACCGCAGACCAGCTTGGCTCCCTCTTTCTTGCCGAGCTCGATGTATTCAAGGACCTTTTCTTCTTGCGCTTTGGACACCTACGGAGTGGTCAGTCTCGTCCGTCGGCCTACTGGGATTCCTACCAATGGTCCATGATATGAGTCTTCGGCATTCCCAAGGATGACGTCTTTCTTGGTGGCCTCGAGGAAAAGCTCAATGAAGCGGTCGTAGATTTGGTCTTGAACGTAGATCCTGGATGTCGACGTGCAGACCTGCGACTGGTTCATGAACATGCCGACCAAGCAGCACCATTTCACAGCCTGCTCGAGGTCGGCGTCGTTGAAGCTGTGGTCGATTAGCCGCTGTCCCATGATCAGTATGTGGACACCTACACAATGGCGGGCGATTTGCCCCCTAGTTCCAAGGTCACGTTTTCTGGTCGGGTCAGGGTTGTCTTTATTGAGATATCGCATAACTCACTCAGGTTGCTTTTGGCGGCGGCCTCCATGATCCTTCGCCCGGTCACTGTACTTCCTGCCGACTGGATCAGTCCCAAACCCCTTGTTTTGGTCGTGACTCACCTGTGAAAGCAATCTTGTCGACATCCATGTGGCTCGCAAGAGCAGCTCCAGCTTCTGCGCCTGTACCATTCAGGATTTGGACTACTCCGGGTGGGAAGCCTGCTTTGTCGAAGAGGTCCGCGATCACAAGCGCGCTGAGCGGGGTCTGCTCTGCTGGCTTGATGATGATCACATTTCCACAGGCGAGAGCAGGGGCCACCTTCCACGATAACATCCCGAGGGGATAGTTGAAGGGGATGATGCCGGCGCACACCCCGAGAGGTTCGTGCAACGTGTAGCCATGTTTCGAGGACTCGAAGCGATGCGATTCCCCGGGATTCTTGTCGGCCCAGCCGGCATAGTATCTATCCTTGTCAGCTGAATCGAGGACCTCTATGCGCACCTAAAGGTGTCGACGACACCAGCGATGTCCTCCAGAGCGGTCTGCATCGTTTTCCCTGAGTCCCAGCTCTCTACTTCTGCCAGGAGCTGGGCGTCTGCCTCTACGAGGTCTGCCAACTTGTTGAGCAGCTGCCCACGACCGGCCGGTGGCAAGTCGTTCCAAGATTCCGCTTCGAATGCCGTTCGGGCGAATCGAACAGCGTCGTCGACATCAAAAGCGCTGGCCGCGGCGACGGAAATAATGACGGCTTCTGTGGAAGGGTCTATGGACTTGATGGTTGCGGGAGAGGACGACGGGCGGAAAGAGCCATTCATATACAGCCCAGCTGGGAGGAGATTGAGCTTTCCCTGTCTCAGCGAGGGGCGAAGGGCTTACTGGGTTGTAGATAGGTTCTGCCGGAAGGTAACGTGAGCTCTGTGGAGGTGGTCATTCTGGCTGCTATGGAGGAAGATGTGGTCGGCTCTGCTCACTTCACGACCTCCTATAAGAACCATCATCATGAAATATGCTACGGGGTAAACGAGCTGAACGAGATCAACGATTTGTACGACGTCTTGTTCGCTTAAATAGCGCGCGTGCGCGTGACTCTCAATTGCGGGCCGGACCTGTCTGAAAATAAGGGCCGAGAAGTATGAGAAGTATGACTTTGCGAGTGTGGTGTGGCTCTAAGCGCAAGGGGAGAATTACTGCGTCTGACAAGTCTCACCAAAGGAATGGACATAATTAATTTAAAGCTGCATGGTTTGGAGGAGCAACTACAACTCATCCTTGATGATGTCTTTTTTCTCTGCGGATTCGGAGGTGACCCCGAGGGCAAGAATTGACAAAAAGTCGTAAACCATATCGGCAGCGGCGATTGCCGAGATTTCCGCTGCGTTTCGTGAGCTGCGAATTGACGGACGCGTTTCGACTCACCGTTAGTGTCGTATGATGGCGAAAGCTCGACCACGTCAAAGGCAACTACGTTGAGCCCAACGAGAGAATGCAATATCCTCCTCAATTCCCGGGAAGTCCACCCTGTCGTTCGTGAGCAGAGGAACACAACGAATACTCACCTCCAGATTCTGGCGTACCGGCTGCACCATGGCTGTCAGCTCTCTTCTCACGGCAACAAGGAGGACTTGCTCGCCGGTACGATACTAGGATCCATCACATCGACATCGAGACTGATCACCACGGGCCCGGCGCCAATTCGGGCCTTTATCTTGTCGGAGATCCAGTCCACGCCATGATCGTCGAGATCAAATGTATGGATAAGGTCAAACCCTGCCGTCACATCATCGTCCAGATCTTGAGGGCCCTATCATCCAATGAGCTAAGCGTAGGCACAAAGTGAAGAGGGACTGACCGAGAATCGTGTCCTAATGCCGGCGTGGATGGACGAGTTGCCCCGGATGAAACCTTGCTCATAAGCATGCCAGAAGAACGTGCCGTGGTTCACGCCAGCTTGTACGGAGACCCGCCCGTTGTAGCGATCGGGGTTCCAGGTATCGATATGCGCGTCAAAGTGGATCACCGAGACTGGGCCGTACACTTCGGAGACGGCGTCGAGTATTGGGAGGACCTGTAGGGGGTTGAGCGATAAATTCGGAAGAAACGGATGACGTACGATGGTGTGGTCACCTCCCAGCGCTACGATTCGAGGATGGTAATTGCCATCCAAGCCGCGCTGCATGTTGAGCTGGGACATCGTCGCTTCAGAAGCTACAGGATGATGGAGCAAGGATCGGTATGCTGCCTTGACCTGTTTGACGGCAATGGAAGGATCGAAGGGAGAAACCGGGACATCGCCGCAGTCGAGCTGACGTCAGACAGTTTCATATCTATTGACTTACCAAGGAGAGACCACTGTCGTAGGGATCCACCTCCAATCGACTCGAATAACCACGCCCCGGAAGTTGTCGACGAGAGCCTGGCAATTAGTCAGCTCCGGCTGTCAGGTCGGTAACTCACCACTTCGCAAAGCATACGGTCCGAATCGAGCACCTAGGATTCATGTCAGATATCACACTCGAAACGACAATCAGTCAGAGTCCGTAAGCTGTCTCACCAGGTCGGAAAGAAACCGCCGAGTCGAACGGAACACCGAGAACCGCAATATCGAAAGCAGCATATTTCTCATCCAGACACCTCTTGTGCGGGAGGTGGGCAAAAGTCGTAATGCCGCTAAAGCTCATGTCCGCGACAGCGCCGTATTCGTCACCCCATGGATCTAGCTGGGCTGCAGACACGCCGGCGATGGCACAGAGGATTGTGGAGGTGACAATAGACCTGATCATTGTGTACGAGGATGGCCGCCGGGGAGGATTGTCGAGTTATTCAGAGTAGACAATGAACGATGCTCCGTATCATGTCTGACGAGCAGCTCGACGCGGTCGGCTAATGAGGGTGACGTCCAGCATAATCTTCGGCAGCTCGTTCGTTCAAGCCCCTACGGATCTTACTCAAAGTAGTCATGTAACCGCTACGATGCGGGGTCAACGAGGAAATCCCCCCTTACAAACGAGAAACATGGGCCGGGCTACGACACACGGGAAATATCGTTAAAAAGCCTGTGGGGTAACCCCAATGTCCCTCGTTCATCGGTGAGATGAACGAGGAGATTGCTCAGACCCGTGCCCTTGTCGCTTAAGCTTGCATCCCGATACTTTTGATATCTAACCCGGTGTTTCGGAGACGTACATAAGAGGGCCCGATGCTCAAGACATGACGCCCAGCTTCTTCAGAGTTTCTCCACACGACCTGGGAAAAGATGGACGCAAAAATGTCGGGCGATCCCTCGTACGAAATGAGCGTCACCAAACGTGAAGCATCCTTGACTACTGCGGTTGTCGAAGAGGGCACTCAACCCAATGGTCATCTTAAGAAGAACATGTCTATGCTGGCCATCATTGGCTTTGGCTTAGAAGGTTGGTATTGCTTTACATAGCGTCTGCCTGGCTGAATCTCATCAGTGTCAAATGGTTGGAGTGGCATTTCGGGCACTCTTCTGGTCGGGCTCGAACAGGGTGGCGCGGTGACCATTCTATATGGCTTGATGTTTACGGGCATCATGAACCTGTTTATCGCGATGACATTGGCGGAGCTTAGCTCGGCGATGCCCTCTGCAGGTGGCCAGGTACGTAGAGCCGTTCGAAAGCTGCTTTTACTAAGCCGGCAACAGTACGTTTGGTCCAGCATACTAGCGCCTGCCAAGTACCGCAAGCAAGTATCCTTTACGACTGGGTGTATCTCTATCTTTGCGTATGTGGACTCGTTGACGCTGACCATCATCGCTAATCTCGCCTTTCGCAGCTGGATCGTCATCTCGGGCACTGTCTACACCATCATTGGACAATATGTAATGGGCCTCGCGCAGCTATTCCATCCGGAGATCGTCATTCAAAGGTGGCACGTCTTTGTCATCTATCTTGTGACACTCGGCTTTTCGGTCCTTTGGAATATTCTGTTGGCGGTCCGAGCACCTTGGGTTGGTACTGCCTTCAGTAAGTTATCTGTTGATCTCTGAAGCTTTTCTTCGAGATGTTCTTCGGAAACCTCGTGCACTTAAAGGGTCGCTGATCACTCGATAGTCTACTTTTCTACTGCCGTTTTCGTCTCCATCATTGCAGCATGCGTCGCTCGTGCTCCCACATATCAGAGCGATAGGTGAGACGATGGCTATTTAATGTTCGCATCTTGCTAATCACTCGTCAGTTTCGTTTGGGCTACATATACCGACGATATCGGATGGAATTCTGCGTTCATCGTCGTTGTCACGGGGCTCATCAACCCAGCATACGCTTTCCTTGGACTCGACGCCACCGTACACATCGCCGAGGATTCCATCAGGCCAGCTCGAGATATTCCACTTGGTCTATTGTTCACAGTATGCACCGCGTAAGTAGTGCGATATCTCCACGTGCTTCTTCTCATATTCCGACCAGCTTCACAACCGCTTTCTCCATGGCAATCGCTCTGCTATACTGTATCCAAGATCTGGAGGGGGCGACCAACAGCTCGTAAGCCTCGGGAAAAGGAATAAAGACTGATAACTAGGGTGCCATTCTTGACCATCATGGTCCAGGCCACGAGGAGCACGGCCGGGGCGACCGTGCTCATGGTGTTCACAATCATGGCATTCATGGTGGCGGGCAATGCTTGTCTCCACGCTTGCAGTCGGCTGGTGTCAGTGATCACATCTTGTCCCGTCGTCATGACTGATTCCCTTACAGTTGGTCGTTTGCGTGCGATGGTGCGCTGCCGTTCAAATCGCACCTGCAGCACATCAGTCCCAGACTGAACGTCCCCGTCCTCGCGATCGTCGTGTCTGCCGTGCCCGTCGGCATCGTAGGCGTTCTTTACCTGGCCTCGACAACCGCCTACAACTCTATCGTCGGATCCGCCATCATCCTCTCCTATCTCTCATTCGTGGTGCCCATCGTATGCCTCATGCTCGGAAAGCGCAATCTCAGCCGGGAGAGATGGTTCAAACTCGGTCGTTTTGGATGGCTCGTCAACTCGGTCGTTGTCATATGGTGTGGCTTTGCCGGCGTGATGTGGTTGTTCCCTCTGACCAGCGCCCCGACGGGGGGCACCATGAGTGAGTTTCAGTTCTGGCCGGACGAACGGCACTTATGCTTCGCGTAGACTACGCTGTCGTCGTATTGGGCATCATGGCTGTACTGGCATTGGCAGACTGGCTCTTCTATGCCAGGCATCGTTTCGCCGGGCCGACCAGCGACGAGTGGTTTGCTGCTACTCAGGTGCTGGACATAGCGGAGCCGCTTCCCTCCCTTTGATATCTTTAGCATTATAGTACCGATGGAATCTTTGTATGCTCGTGTGTCAGTACTATCAGCCGCAACGGTCGCACGGGGGGCGTATAGTCTCGTGTGAAGATATGACCGTAACGGAAGGCCCCTGCGGGAAGACAGGTGTGCATTTGGCGCGCCGTCAAAGTCACATTTGCAGGAGAGGGTACGGAGGGAAGCGGAACCACTGAGTAGAGGACTCGTGCGACAGAGCCGTAGTGTGTGCTGCTGCTTTTCTTGCCGACACATACATGTCGCTGTCTCACCAGATTCTGCTCCGCTCATCTCTCGCTCATTCCATCACTCCGACAACGACCTTCTCATTCGATAATACGGCGAGGACTTCTCTTTGTCCTCTTTGTCCTCTTTGTCTTCCTCCTTTTCAGTCGACGACGAGGCCGGCGAAGTCGGCTGTGTTTGGGGTGGAGTCGGCGGCGGCGAGATCGTAGTGGAGAAGTAGCGTGGGTGGATGGACGGTAGGGTTTTGCTTCGAGGTAGAGGATTCCCGGGCATCGCAGGCAGTCGACCGGTTGCTTTGCTTGATACTTTGACTGGTGGAGAAGGATCTTTCCTATATATCATCCAGAAGAACCATGACGCAACCGACCAAAGCATCAGGAAGCCCGGTCATGAATATCTAACACAGATACCTCATAGTCGTAAGTAAAGGAAGGCATTGGATGCAGAAAGATCTGCTCAAAGAAGTTTGCGAGCCCTTTAGCCCTTCGGCGTTAGATCCTTCTGCGCGGGAAGGGCGTAAGCTTCCAGTCTGGTGCAACCAAAGTGGTCCTCCTTTAAGTTCGCGATGGCGTCATGAGAAGGCTCACCGCGCAATAGTCTTCTCTCCGCTCTCTATGAGAAGAGGACATCGATTTCCCCCGGCAAGGCTGTGAAGGCAGCAGGGTCTTCTGCTTGTACAAAGGCGAAGGGCGTAGCGAAAGTCAGCCTGTCAGCTCGTCGGATAATCCAGGTCTTTTCTCTACCGAAGGTCTCTTCTAGAGCTATCCTACACAAGTATCTCTTCGCCTTCTTCGCATCCGCATCAGAGATATGATAGGTTCCGACGTACTCTTATTTCTTGCTAGTATCTCAGTATCTTGAGGAGGCGGGGTCGGGGAAGCGGGTGGCGGTGACCCCGGTGGCGTTACAGATTGAGAAGCAGGAGAAACGTTGGTAGGCAGTTTGCCCAGTAGCTCGTAGCGGGCTTCGCTTGGCCTCGTGTGTCAATGGCTCTGCCAACAAAGGCATGATGGAATGAGGGATATATGCAGCTTTGCCACCCGGATTCGGGCCGAATGAGAAGGTGTGAATCTGAGAAAGCACCCGAATTGTGTGTACATCTAGTCGGCTGACCGCTCAACTACAGTGATCAGCGCTAGGCTTCGGTCACCGGTTTACTGATCGGTCACTGGATCGTGTGCCCTCTAATATAGTGAGCCTCTCATTCCAGGTCTGTTCCCTCCGAATTCGCCACACTCGGACTCCGCCTCTGTTCGGCGCGTTTCACTTGAAACGCGCTGTGGAAGCATTGTGTGTTCTCGTTACACTCGTCTCCATCTCCACACAGAGCCCAATGACGAGGGCGATGCTGCTTCGCTACAGAAGAAGGTCCGACCAGGAAAGGAATGTCATGGCGATGTCAAACTAGGTCTCAACCCTCAATCTGATGTATAGCGCCGGGTCCGAGCTGACTAGGAACCCATCCGAGGGTCGCGCTGACTGCCTGTACTCTACCCCTAGCAGCCGAAAACTACTGTGCTGGTAAAGGCTCAACGGATGGTCTGATACAAGAGGACGGCGGACGAGTTGTAT
Source organism: Tremellales sp. Uapishka_1 (assembly GCA_035521475.1). NCBI lineage: Eukaryota > Fungi > Basidiomycota > Tremellomycetes > Tremellales > Tremellales sp. Uapishka_1. The sequence continues at coordinate 1,189 of JASZXS010000380.1, read as the reverse complement.
CCCGTCTCGCTAGCAGATCGGCGTCGTCAAGCGGATCACATGAAACACGGTCGGCTCCAATGCAAGACGCTTTGGGTTGATCGATGTTCTATGCCCCGAAGTACGGAAAGGACACCTTTGTATTGACACTAAAATGCTACTGTACACGCGTAGCACCTCTGACTCGAACAACAACCGCAAGACCATACGCCCTCTTCGATACGGAGACTTTCTTCGGACGTCAACACCGCGACGCTCGACAATCGACATTTCATCGACCCTCCAGAATATCGCACTTGAGGATGTTTCGATAGACTTTACGCATGGCCTCGACTCCTCCGCTGTCCCCAGTGCCCCGTCGCTGGCGGGCACAGTCTGCCTCTCCTCATCCTGTGGTTCAGCAACTAATGACCTCGGTGGAATCTACCTCGACCTCCTCCACGACGACGCGATGGTCAAGTGCGCGCGAGTCTCGCGACGAGGATGAGGAAGACGAGGTCGACAATTTTCTCAGTGCGCTCGGCTCTCCGACCAAGTCGTCCTCCAAATCCAGTAATACGCCTGAAATCCGAACAACCTCGCCTTCCCCCGGCAGACCGACCTCTCCTACGAGGAGCGCGATCTCTAGCGAAGATCGCCTCAGTCCGCTTTTGCCTCCAAACAGGGGGCTTATCTTTGATGATCAGTCGAGAGTGACGGGTACGAAAGGGAATCTTAGTGGAGGATTTGGCAGTATGAGTGGGCCGAGAGATAGAAATGCTGGTGAGTATTCTGGAAGAGCATCCAATCTTTGACTGACGCGTCTCAGCTCGTCACTTCCGACACCCAAGTCCGCACAACCCCTCTCAGATGTCTCGACAAAACACCGGCCAATCGACGTCCACCACCGATCTCGCCTACGATGCGGTCCTTTCCACCCTCGACGCGCTCGCTAATTCGGCCGGAACTTCGTCCGAGCCCAACAAGAGGACGTCTCCGGCTCCTGTGCCATCCACGTCTCCCAACCGCAGTCTTGTTGGACTCGGCCTCCGCATGGGTGGCGATCTCGAAGCCGTTTCCGAACGAACCGAGCCGTCATCCACTACACACAGTCGGGACTCCAGTCCTCAACCACGCGGTCGAGTCTCGCGAATCGGCAAAGCCCCCGAACCCATGTCAGTATCCTCCATCGCCAATCGATTCCCCCTCCCCCCCCGCCCGGTCAAGGGGC
>JASZXS010000379.1:0-16104 GCA_035521475.1 Tremellales sp. Uapishka_1 | reverse complement strand
GGCGGGGAGGGCAGGTCGAGGGACTGGACGAGGGAGATGGGGAGCGGGATCGACGAGAGGGCGATGTAGGGCAGAGAGGCGGTCGTGTGCAGGTGGTGCAGCGACGAGTGGAGGCTCGCGAGCGACGTGATCGGTGTTCCGGAGAGTAGTCTGCCGTCGGTCCATGGACTCGGTGAGCTATGGACAGATACACAAGGACGGGTCCACCCACTCGACCTCGAACTGGTTCGGCGTGATGATGCTCGCAACCCCGAGCATCTCTTTGTAGATCGGCACCACGTCCTCGTTCACGTACAGTCCCTTCCCGATATCGCCCATGACAGCTGTGTCCAAGTCAGTATCCGAGACGCCACGCCGACGTCGAGCGGCGCAGACAGAGCGACCTACGGTCCAACAGATACAGCACGTCCGGGTCGTCCCGCTTCATCCGCTTGATCTCGTCAAACACCACCTGGAGCGCCTCGGCGCCGGGAATGTATCCCGTCAGCAGGCGCGAATACGACACGAGACCGTTCGTCCGCAGTCCCGAGAATATCGAGCGGAGCTGCTCGGGCGTCGTCTTGTGTCCGTCGGTATGCCCGTATCCTACCCATTCCGTTTTAGCGGAGGCTCACACGTCCAAGAGGAGGGGCTTGTACACACCCGTATGGTTGCTGAATTGTACTGTGTTGATCACGTCCACATCGTAGCCTAGCGTTTGGAGGGGAAAGGTCGCAGCCCGGTTACCTTACTTCTCAGTTAGCTTTCTAGCAGCTCGGCCATGCTTGTATGACGAGACCGCTGCACGCACCGACGTAGCCAGAGACGACGTGCGACTGCACAGACAGCAGCCTTCCGGGCTCTAAGCTCATGCTGCGCGGACTCCTTGAGCGTTGAATGTGCAATACGACTCGGACTCGAACTTGACCTCGAAGTCGGACTGGTGCTTATTTCCAACGACTCGACCGGCCAAATGATGACGAGAACGGAACTAAATCGCCCTGTGCCGCAGCCTCGCTTTGAGTAGTTGTCTTCATTCAGCGTACAAAATAGAAATGCTACGGATCCCCTCTGTCTCTCTACTCTACTAACAGTCCAACTAGGCAGTCGCGTGGTGATGGGAGCGGGAGGCGGGGTGATGAGAGAGAATTATGCAATTGGGTGAGGGTGAAGAGGCGTATAAGGAGGTCGGGATGAAGGAGATGAGGGTTTTAGTTCTTCTTCTCGCCATCCGAGGGGGCGGAAGAATCCGAGGTCGAGGACTCGGAGTCGGACGAGGAGGATTCCGAAGCTCGGGTCTCAGCGTTTCGCTTCTCGTAGACCTATTATCGATGATCAGTATACATGTGGAATGCAAACACGGGACCCAAGCTCACCTTCTGGAAGAGACCAAGAGACGCCTGTTGGGCGGCATCCATGGCAGCCTTGATGGCCTCTGGTGTGACTTCGGCGTCACCGGCAGCTCCCTTGGCGGAGATCTCCCTCAACTCGCCGAGCAGCTTCTTGACCTTCTCCTTCTCGGCGGCGTCCAACTGAGCCTCGAACTCGGTCATCGACTTCTCGGTGTCGGTGCAGAAGGACTCTCCCTTGTTGGCCTCCTCGATAACCTGTCGCCTGATCTTGTCGGTCTCGGCGTATCGCTCGGCATCGGAAACCATGTTCTCGATCTCCTTGTCAGACAGACCCGAAGACGAGGCGATGGTCATCGACTGGTCTCGGTTGGTGGCCTTGTCGATAGCGGACACGTTGACGATACCATCGGCATCAATGTCGAACGAGATCTGGATTTGTGGGACACCCTTGGGGGCCGGGGGAAGACCGGTGAGCTGGAAGTTGCCGAGCATCTTGTTGTCTCGGACGAGCTCTCGCTCTCCCTGGTAGATCTTGACCTCGATGGCGGTTTGTCCGTCAGCGGCGGTCGAGAAGGTCTGCGACTTCTTGGTGGGGATGGTGGTGTTTCGGTTGATCAATCGAGTGAAGACACCTCCCAGAGTCTCGATACCGAGAGACAGGGGAGTAACATCGAGGAGGAGGATATCGGTGACGTTCCCGGCGAGAACACCGGCCTGGATGGAAGCTCCGATAGCGACAGCCTCGTCGGGGTTGACACCCTTGGAAGGTTCCTTGCCGAAGATCGACTTGACGGTCTCGACGACCTTGGGCATTCGCGACATACCTCCGACGAGGATGACCTCGTTGATCTCGGAGGGCTTGACAGCGGCATCGGAGAGGGCCTTCTTACAGGGCTCGACGGTCTTGTCGACAAGCGTCTTGACGATGCTCTCGAACTTGGATCGGGAGAGCGTGGTGTTGATGTGCTTGGGTCCTTCGGCGGTAGCGGTGATGTAGGGGAGGGAGATGTCGGTCTGAGCGGTCGAGGAGAGCTCAATCTTGGCTCGCTCGGCAGCTTCTCGAATTCGCTGGATGGCCATCTTGTCCTTGGAAAGATCGACACCAGACTCCTTCTTGAACTCGTCGAGAATGTAGTTGACAAGGGTGATGTCGAAGTCTTCACCTCCCAGATGGGTGTCACCGTTGGTAGACTTGACCTCAAAGACGCCCTTCTGCATCTCCAAGATCGAGACATCGAAGGTTCCTCCTCCGAGATCGTAGACGGCAATGACGGCAGAGTCGTTCTTGTCAAGACCGTAGGCGAGAGCCGCGGCAGTGGGCTCGTTGATCACTCGAAGAACCTCAAGACCGGCGATGGATCCGGCATCTTTGGTAGCTTGACGCTGAGAATCGTTGAAGTAGGCCGGGACGGTGATGACTATGAAAAGTCAACAGGGATCTCAACCACCGTCAACAGAACAAAATACTCACCGGCATGCTTGACCTGCTTCCCCAGGTAGGCAGAAGCAGTGTCCTTCATCTTTCCGACGACAAAGGCACCGATTTGCGAAGGTGAGTACTTCTCGCCTCGAGCCTCGACCCAGGCATCTCCGTTGTTATGGGCGACAATCTTGTAAGGAACGTTGGTGATGTCCTTCTGGACCTCGGCATCCTTGAATTTACGTCCGATCAGACTGTCTTCGATCAGCATCGCTCCACCGATCCGGAATCGGGTGCCACCGAGACTCACCGCTTGGAAGCAAAGATGGTGTTCTCTCCGTTAACGACGGCCTGTCGTCGAGCGGGTTGACCGACAAGTCGCTCTCCGTCTGTAGTTGCGATTAGCTGTGGTTCAGCCACGATATGCGAAGGTAGCTGACCTTTCGTGAAAGCGACAACGGACGGCGTCGTTCGAGCACCTTCTGAGTTCTCGAGAACTTTGGGTGCACCAGCCTCGAAGATGCTGAGATGGTTATGAGCTGACTGCGATCGCGGGACCGTTCGATAAACTACTCACGAGACACAGGAGTTCGTCGTTCCCAGATCGATACTACATCATGCAGTGTGTCAGGGGTCTCTCCTCCTCAAGCTACTAATGTATCCGACCTACCCAATCACCGGTCCCGAGACTTTGCCCGAGTTGAAACGCTTATTCAGCAGGGGCGAGGTCGTTCGCTGAGCAACGAGATCGTCAGTGTCTAATTTCATTCTTGCCACTGCTTCCCAAGCCACTCACGGCAGCATTCCTGAGGGGAGCGAGCGCGGGGTTGACTCGTAGTGATCGTGTGATTCCGTACATGGTTGGGGAAAGGGGGATGGAGAAGCAAGAGAGAGTGTAGAGGGGGGTCTGTGTAATGTTTTGTGACGGAAAGTCAATGTGGAGTTGTCGAAAAAAAAGATCCAAAGCGTTCGATCGACCGCCGAAGCCATGGACGGTGGCGAAATTTAATTCCGTTCCGTTTTCTTAAATGCCGAGAGGGAAACGTAGTGTGGCAACATCAAAGGGAAGCTTCGAGAAGGGGAACGGACATGCGAGACTATTGGGTAGAGGGGGAACATGGGATGAGAATACATGGGGGCTACATGACAGGAGGGGATATACAAGGGACAGTACAGGTATCAGATCGAATGAGTCTCGACTCCGATGACCTATAAATCGAGCGTCAGACACCCAGCTCTTCCAGAGAGAACGAAACTAACCTTGACGCCCTTCTTTCTTGGGATTGCATCCGTCAGCTGGTTGCAGCCTGTGCTCCATCAGTAAACTTTCACTCCCTATGACGGGAGGACTCACCCCACACCTTGACGACCTTGATCTCGTCACAACCCTCCAATATATCCTTCACCTCGAAATCGGTCAAGCATCGACACCAGCCGATATTCAACTCCTTCAATCGCTTACACGTCCCAATCTCTCCCAGTGCCTGCTTCTCGACCTCTTTCCAGCCGAGCAGACTAAGCTTTTCGATCGTTGGTCCCGAATGTGCAATCAAAGCCTTCAAAGACGCCGCCTTCAGCTCGTGGCCCTTCTCCAAATCGATGACTTCCAATCCCGGATGATTCGAGGCTTTCAGCGCATCGAAAAACGCAGTCACTCCTTCGTCGGTGAACTCCACGCAGTTGCGAAGATATAGTTGTTTCAACGACGGACAGTATTTCGCGATGGAGATGAGGGACATGTCACCTAATTCCGAGTTGTCGGAAAGGTTCAGAGAGACGAGATTCGTTCCCACTTTCGACAGCAGAGTGACGACGGCGTCATCGGACAGTGGGGTACCCGGGGATGATAGGTCGAGCGATTGAAGCTTGTCCAGCTTTCCGATCGGTATTAGGAAATCGTCCTGCATCATTCCGATTTCGGCCAACTGCAGTTCAGTCAGATTGGGGCAGTTGTCCACCATCGTCTCGATCGTTTCCAGGTCGATCCTGGGACTCTGAGTGATCAAAAATCCCTGTAGAGATGCGTTTCGTTGTTTGAAGAAGTCGATCCATCCTTCTTTTCGGACGAGAAAGGGGGCAAAAAGCTCGATCCTGGTGAGGGATTTAAGGGATTTCCCGAAAGCGATCAACGAGTCCGTCATGAGTTGCCCGCAGAGATGGAGGTGGAGCGAAGTCAGATTGGGGCAGAGGCGAGCGAGAGCGAGGAAGGAATCATGAACCAATCCTTTTACGATCGTTAGACCGTATCAGCATTTCGTCAGCACTCACTTGTACAGTCGTACATGGCCAACTCCGTTCGATCGGCGGAATAAAACAGCGCAGCCGCTTCGGGTGTACTGTCGAAGTGAGAATCAGCTCCATTCGAGGCCTAAGAGGAAGTCACACACAGCCTTCTACTTTTTGAGATTATCTTGCAGACTTTGTCCATGTTGACGCCGCCGATGTCTCCCAGCTGTTCGACATCTTCAATGTATCTTCCGATCAACTTCGGTTCCCGTCAGTCCCGGCCAAATTCAGCAGCATCCCACTCACTTGAATACAAATGTCACCCAGAGAGACAACGCCCTTCCTGTCTTCGTAGCTGACGACTTTTCCTCTGTCCTCTTTCTTCGCCGCTTTCTTTTTTGGCGCCGCCTTCTTCGCCTTGGCGAATGGGTCGATACCGAGCACATAACAGCATTCCACGCAGAGCCAGCTCGATGCCTGGGTTGGGTGTTCTTTCGTGTAGGCCGTCTAAATTGCATCTCAGCACCAGTCCCTCCGATCCATGGCAAGGACTCACCACCGTGAACTTCTCGCCACATTCGCCGCAGTCCATGAACTCGCCAATAGCCTTCAACGCCGTGAGGTTCTTCGTCGCACCCGCTGCCGCAGCTCCAATAACACCGTTGTTCAGCTTTCGAATGCCGACAGATGCTAACACCGGTGACGAGGGACCGACCGGTCCATCCAGATCATCAGAGTCAACAGACGCAGCCCTGTTCCGCTTGGACGGTCCGGGCGCATCCGGCGAGTCAGAGTTGTATGCTGCCTGTAACTCCATCAGCGGCCTCACAAAATGGGACGCTCACCTCCGAGGCCTTCCTCTTGGTCCCTGTGGCCTTGCCTTTCCCCTTGGCTTTTTCGGGAGTAGGGATCCCATCACCAGCTTCAGTCGGGCCTGCAACGACATTTCTCGCCGTCACAGCTCCTGCTGGGTCGAGCGTCTCACCAGGATCCATCATGGGTCCATCGTGGGCCAGGTGGGGTAAATGTTCCGCACTTTCTCCTGTGAGAGCTGTTCCATCGGTAGCGTGTTGGTCCTGGTTCGGGTTTGGGTTCAGCGTTCGGGTATTCCCCCACGTCGTCAACGTCGTAGGAGTTTCTACTCCCAGACCCTAAGGTCAACTTCAGCCGATGATCCACCGCTTCTCGTAAACAAAGCACGAACGGCCAAGAAGGAGGTCAAGGCCGATGCCGGCCCTCTCACTGCTCCCTGTGCTCTCCTGCGCGACATGTTGAAGGATCTTGTAAATGAAAGTGAATGGTAAAATCGCAGGATCAAGTGAGGTGGAGGTTAGTATAAATTCAGGGTGAAAAGTTGACTGGACGTCACGTCACGACGCGTCCTCGTCTTGCGTTGCTGGATGTCGCTGGCACCGCAAAGATGGCTCGGGGCACATTCATCGTTTTCGAAGGCTTGGACAGGTGTGGAAAGTCGACCCAAGTCGGGAGGCTGGTCGAGAAGCTGCAGAAAGATGGACATGAAGCGCGACTGCAGAAGTTCCCAGGTAGGTGCGCTGGCGAGTAGAGGCAAGCCGTCAGAGAGGCTGATGAAGGACGATGGCAGATCGGACGACGGCTATAGGGAAAATGATTGATGGGTATCTGCAGTCGAAAGAGGAGATGGACGACAGAGCCATCCATCTTCTATTCAGTGCCAATCGATGGGAATGTGCGTAAGTCGCCCGTCTAGGTGCGGTGTTCACCACCTGACGAGACGACAGGGCCGCAATAGAAAGGGATCTGGCTCAAGGAATCACCGTCATAGCTGATCGCTATTCCTTTTCTGGAATCGCATTCTCGGCAGCCAAGGTGAGCCAATTCCCCAATTGTCCCATCTCTCCTCGCCAACGCCTTGACAGGGATTACCTCTCTCGTTCTGTCTGAATCCGGAAGCAGGACTCCCATTACCCGACATCACACTCTTCCTCTCTTTACCTCCCGATGTCGCCTCTGCCCGATCGGCGTACGGCGAGGAACGATACGAGACGCTGGAAATGCAGACCCAAGTGAGGGAACAGTTTAAACTGGTAGCTGAGGAGGTCAGGAGGAAACACGGCGAAGGGAAGTGGAGCGAGGTCTCGGCGGCGGGTACGATAGAAGAGGTCGGCGATAGGATTGCAACGCTCGTCAAGGAGCTCGTCGAGGGGACGAAGGGGCCGATCAGCAGATTGTGGGTTGGATGAATTGTAATGTTCATTCTCAACGAGACACGAACCTGGGCAAAGTTTTCGAGGCGATCGATTGACTCGAAGGCTGCATGCCGGGATGACAGCCAGCTTGTAGGATCAAGCTTGTCTTCCGAAATTTCATACACCTTCCATTTTTCGCTCAAGCCTTCCCAGGTTCTGTTCTGAACTTCACTCCCCCATAGGATAGGTCTGCCCCGCCCTCGCTACGAAGGACCCCCCGACATCTGCCGCTGGACAATATCGTGGGAATGTACTACCATTTCCAGCCGTGCGTTTCCCGTACTCTATGTGGCGTAACTGCATTCCATGTTCCACCTCGATGACGAGATCCCTCGCACCATTATGCATCGTTCTCGACCGAATTTTTGCTATCCGGACGAAGTGAACTCCTCTCCTGCAGCAGAGATCCGAATTCTCCTTCCCTCACTCCGACGGACAGGGTCCTCTGCGATATTCGGCACCGTCGGCGTGGATCAAACGGGGTATTTCACGGGTGCGCCGTACAAATGGATGTACTGCGATCGCACCAGGTACCGTCCGGAGGATTGTGTTATTCGGATCTGCAACCGCACTCCGCCCACCTGTCATTCGGTGCGATAACTTGCCCTCGCCCTTTGATATATACAGGAACCAGGCTTCATCTACTGCGAAAGCCGGAATAATAGACCTGCCTAGCTGCATTTTTTGGCCCGACAGGCACCATTAGTAATAGAGTGGCGTCCCATCATCCTTCCAACCCCTGAGTCAACGTTTTCCCCGTTAAGATATGCCGCATCTGTAAGCGAGTGCTCGCACCAATGCATGCTCGCGGTATCACTCCTCCATAAGCTTAACCCGATTGTATCGGGCGATAAGACCTTGTAGGTGACCGCTTTCTGGAGGTCACACGAGCAGCACGGGGAGAAAGAGAGATCTCTAGGGCCCGACCTAGCGCCACGCCACGAATTTGATGTCGTGTATGAGTTAGAGATTGCTCCCGTTGTGACGCAATTTGCTCCCTACCACGAGAGAGTTGCATTCCCGCTCAAACATCTTTTGTTTTGCATTGCTATTGTATGGGTCTTCCTTTCCCACTCGTAGGAATCAATGGCAATCGCCTTATCATCCCCTTCGAAGGGTATGGTACTATCCACGAGGACCGCATCCTTATCGCCTCCGTCCTCCCTCGGAGAACTCGCCTCTCCTCCTCCTCTCAATAGATCGTTCTCTACTCTCGCCAGATTGATTGGGCTTGGCGGGGCGGGCACGAAGCATATCGCGACTTCCGAACCAGATAGCGACGCAGAAGATGCAGACGAGGGGGTCGAACCGGTGGACGAAGACAAGCTGATGTGGGACGCACAGGTGAGTGGATTATCTAATTTTGCTCCCATTTTTACGCGTCACTGACTGGCAATGACGATTGGGTAGACGGCGCTGATAGATCATCAAACTCATTTGGCCGAGTCTTATTTCACCGCAGCAGCTCTACCACCACATCGATCGCCTGCAGCTTGTCTGGCTCTGAGCAGTCTGATAGCGCGCAGCCCTGCCATCGAAGCGCAATCGCCTGGATTGGGCGAGATGGACAAAGGTACTCTCAAGGGGAAAGGAAAGGAAATTATTCCGAGGCATCACAGGAGACAATCAACCGACACAGCCACCTTACGCGCCGTTTCCCCATCCACTACAATCGGGGCGTCCAAGTTCTTTGGCACGTTCTTCTCGTCCCCGCCTTCGGCTACACCGATCGCGTCACCCGACGTACGGCCCACCCCTGGGCGAAGTAGCTCCAAGAGGGTGATCCGCGATGCTGATCGCATGGGAAAGGCTGGAGGATGGCTGGTCCTTGGTATCGGATGGGTGATTGAGCACCAAGTCGAACGGGAGCGCATCTCCAGGACGGTTCATACCCATCAACCCCAAGCGTCCATCATCAAACAGGACGACGACGTCTTGGTGTTCAATCCGAAGACAAGGGCCCATCGCCGGTCTCCACCTATCTCCTCGCCCCCACTCCCGACCGAGGAAACGGTTTTTCGAGCTCTCTCCAAGACGAGCTCGACTAGTACCTCGACCGCAGACCTTTCGTCGGCAGATACTGGGGGAACTACCGTCGCTTCCGATATCATCAAGACTCCTGGCGTTGGCTCATCAATCGATGAGGACGATCGAGATCCCGTCAAACTTTTGGTATGTTCGACAAGAGAAACGTACGGCTGATGAGCAGTACGACCTATTTCAACCATTGCTTCATGCTTACCGGCACGGCAAGATTCAGTCTCAAGATGCCGTTGCGTTACCCTCGATATCTCCCGGACAACTCCCGTTCTTCCTTCGACCCGGAAGAGATGTAACGAAAAGAAAGAATGCTTGGTATCTCGGAAACGTCGTGGCCAGGCGAGTCAAAAATCTGGCACTTTTGAGACGGCGAATCGATGCGAAAGAAAGGGATGAGAAGGAGAGGGAACACCAGCGAATCGGCGTGCTCGTCATGGCGGAATACATTGTAGGTCTAAGTACAACGACTCCGCTGACAATCAGCTCGCTCTCACTTGTCCCGAGGATCAAGCCGCCGCGCATTTTCGAAGCATCATTAGCATCGGTCATTGCGGGTACGAGTCGATCGATGACTTGGTGCGCCACGCTTCGGCGAGGCTGGAAATTATAGGCAAATCGGAACCAAACGAATCAGTTTGCACCTCTCCTCTGCTCTCTTCCATCATCAAGGCAGAGTACCCCTTCCCATCTGTTTTATCTCGACATGAACGCCAGTACCCGAAGCGCTCCCCCTCGACTGAAGTAAGCTTTCATCGAAACCCTTCCATCTTCTCATTCGCGGACTCGACCTACTCCACGTCGCGCGTCCTGCAGACGCCCGTCAAATCGACAACCTCCTTGGCCCAGCTGTGCCTAGATGCGCAATTGCTTGATAAACCCGAACAAGTCGCCGAGAAAGACGGGAAAGCCGTGGACCACCTGAGAAGAATGGACCACGGCGGGAAGGGAGAACCGCGTTGGGGCGAAGGGTTCCGAAATTGGCTGTCTCGATCATCTCCCCCGAATGAAACCTCGGCAGTCTCAGCCAAACCGATTTCGAAGTCCGCTTCCATCCCCGCCGTCGAACCGTTCCCCGAGCCAGTGCCACCCTCACTTGTCAACTTGACCGTCGCCCCACCTCTTCGGACGGCTGCTTCCTCGCCGGTTTTATCGACGCCGATATCGAAAATTCGGGCCTCGACTCAATCGACCAACTCGCTGCGTAATCTCTTGCCGCAGCAGCACGACATTGCCCCGATCGATCCCGTCCTTGCCGCTGCCGAATTGGCGTCGAGTTTGACCAAACAGGCCGTCTGCGGTGTCTGCGGGACGAAAGGGATCAACTTCCCAGAATGCAGACGATGTGGATTGGTCTTCTGCTCGCGCGACTGCAGGGTTGGCGAGGATAAGGCTGGCAATGGCAAGCGGTGAGTTCCTCGGCTGGGTGATCACCTATCGTCCGAGTGCTGATCCCGATGATGCTCCAACAGACACGTGTGTGGAGAATGGGAGCAGAGAAAGCGGTTGACGCCGCCACCGTCAACTTTCTCGAAGCGAGGGAGAAAAGACGCGATGCGAACGCTGACGAAAGTTGCGTGAGACGAAGCAGACGAACGACATATATATATCATAGCTGTATACCTGTTTGTAGCATATTACTTTAGGTCTGTAACGAGAAGCGGTACAACATGTAGACACGACACCTTACTCTCCGACATTAGCAGTCGAAGGAATACATCTTGTGTAGTATAGTACATTGTGAACAGCCTCCGTCTAAATATTCTAGTCTCCTACTCTACATCTTTACTTTGACCGCTCTTATCTCCCCATCCCTTCAGACTTCAAAACAACTGATCCCAGAACCCTACCGTCCCGTTATGGGTCGGAGCCACTTTGTCCAGCCCCATCAACTTCATCACTAGGCCGAAAATCTCGAGATTGGCGAAACCTGTCGACGGTGCTCAGCGGTCGCGTCGCTGACTGGGCGGCACTCGTCTCACTCTCCAATACCAGTATATCCTCTCGTTTTGCTCTCGGTATATTTGCCTTTGCCTTGAGCTTGTCTACGAACGTGCCCTGTGCGAGGAATATGCCTTGCATTTCTGCAAAAGTGTTGTCTGACGGAAATGTTAGCCAGTGCGGGGCGGACTCGGGAGCGACACACCGTAACCGTGGTTCCCCTTGGGTCGGTAGTCTCCCTCGTGTAGAACTTCGTGTTCGTGCTACAATGAACCATCCCGACTCAGTTCTGTATGCGGTAGGACGAGGAAAGGACTCGCGTGGTCTGTCAGCGCCCAGCCGAGATGTGGTATGATGTAGATGGGCGCTATACGATCCGAGTGACTGAAATGCCACCTCTCGGGCATCGTCTCGTGCGTGTACCTACGTCTCGAAATCAGCTCTGATAAACTACAGCGGTGAATATTGCGACGTACACAGCAAAAGTTTCGTTCGCACTCTTTGATGCTTCAAGCAACCGGTGGTAGTATAACGAGATATCGGTTCCTTCCTTGAATCGCAGTCCCACACATGGCCAGCCTGCAGAGGCTCATTGTTAGATTACTTCGCTCGCACGACTGGAAATCGAAAGTACCGTCTTTGTGCTCCACAGCCTCGACGCCATCCTTTCCTAAGATATCATCGAGGTAAATCAATCTCTCATTTGCGGTTGATGCCATTCCTTGGATTCCGTCAGTGGGTCTCACATCGTTGTCGACCTCAAAAGGCTCACCATGATCGGAGACTACGATCACTTCGACCACCTCTCCCAGATTTCGCGCTTTGATCCCCTCCAAGACTCCTCCAACAAACGTGTCAACCGTCGTCAGAGCCTTCTCCACCTCGGACGACACAGGTCCGCCAAGGTGCCCCTTCTGGTCCACTTCTGGAATGTAAGCCGAGATGAATTGGGGACGATCGTTGATATCCAGGTCTATCCATTGCAGCAATTGAGCCAGCTTGGTGGGTGGGTCGACGTTCTGCGGTCCTTTAGCATTCAAAGACCGATGGAAGAGACAGGCCGAGCGCTTACTGCGAAGGGCATGAAGTGACTCAAGGAGACCCCCGATCTCGACGTGCCGGGACCAGGCCTTCTCCAAATAGGATCAGTATGGCCTTCCACCGAGGAGAAGCTCATCACCCACCACATGATATTGCCACTTATGCGTCCACTCCGCTCGACCACTTCCCAGATCGGCATGCCGCCCCACCACATACTCTCCTCAAAGACCTCGTTCCCGACAGCCCATTCTTGCTCTGTTTCCACGTCCCAGAAGTTATTAGCGACGATCCCGTGAGACTCGGGGTACAGTCCCGTCATCAAGGACCAATGATTCGGGAACGTCAGAGTGGGGAAGACGGGCTGGATGGACTCTGCGCGGAGAGGTAGAGACAGGAGGTTCGGAAGGAGGTGTGGGTGAGTGGAGAGGTAGGACGGACGAAAGCCGTCCAGTGATATGAGTATGACAGTTGGGTAGAAGGGGTGCGTCCCGTTCGATAGGAGTGCCGGGAGTGGAAAGTGCGGACGCTCTCTAAAGAGGAGAGTCGTAAGGCTGTAGATGATGAATATCGCGAGGACCGATAGGAGCGCGAGAAGCGGTTTGGGGAGCTAAGACCGTCAGTCCCTCCTGGGCTGAGCCAAACATACCGAGTACAGCCGTTTCCTGATCCTTTCTCCTCCAAGCAGCCTGTCTTCCTCACCGTTGGCAGCAAGCACGTCGTCGTCAGATGAGATGGACAATCGTCGAGATTGAGCCTCCAACGAAGGAGTTAGCGTCTTGAGTCTTAGAGTCTCGTGCGCCGCCATGTTTTCTGAGCTTTTCGTCCGACGATAGACAGTCTTCATCAAGAGATGGCGGGGGATATTGGAGACATGGAGCAGCTAATGGAAGGACAGCCTTCCCGTGTCGACCGCAGGGGTCCTTTGCCTACCAAACGTCCCAGTCCGAGTGGTGTGTGGAGGCTCGGAAGCAAACCCGCCGACATTTGAGCGATCCCTCTCCCGGCCGTTATCCGAGTACCCTAGTGTAACCCTGTCTCATTCCATCTCATCCTGTCTGGGCATAGACCACCTCTTCTCCCTCGAGAACTGGTCATCCATGCTGCCATCGCCATGGCACATCTTCATCCCATCACGAGCCAACTCGCTACTGGGCTAGCCGGCAGCAATTTGCCGTGAGTTTGTGGCGCCATTGGCAGGAAACAAGAAGTCTGCTCATAGCCCCAGGTTTTCGTCGCTGCGACAACACTACCCGCATATAAAGTTCCGTTTCTGAGTGTGTCACTCCCTACAGAGGAGCCGAAGGAGTCTACTCAGACCGCTCGCCTTTCCACCATCTTACGATACGTGATGGGGACCACACTGTGTATCTTTGGCGTCCTCCCTTTTACCCTCGTGTGATTGGGGAAATATCACCGTACGAGCCGACTCTCCATGGATGTCTTGACTGTGCTACCTGTGGTAGTCGTTGTTGGCCTCCAGTTTGACAGGGTAAGCAGTTTTGACTGCGCTGTAATGTTCTGCTACCAGGGATGTTGATGCTGCTTCAGAATCTCCCGACCTTGCTGGGCCGCCCTATCACTCTGCATTGGAGGGTGACTGCTAGAGGAGTCGCGCTGGTCAGAAGTGTGCCCCGCCCCTAGCCGGGAGGAACAGTTTATCCAAAAATACGGCTGCATCCTTTGGGCAGCCGCGATCATCTTAGCGTGTTACACTGGGCACAGTATCGCGGGGTCGCTCGCCTTAGCCAGTGCGACACTCTAGGAGATTGGGATGAATGATTGATTGGGCAAAGATGCGGGTGAAACGACTGATACGATGGTATCTGATTGAATTTGTACGCGGAAGCATAATCCGGCCATGAGATACAGCTGACAGAAACTACAGGCTGGTGCCCTCATGTTCTTGGTGTCTATCCTTAGCCTCTTTTTCCCGCTTCGAGGACAACCCGTCATCGGAGAATACCCCACCTCCAGTAGCAAAGCCGTTTGCATCCCAAATGAAAAGGATGAATGAACTCGGCGTGGAACCAGTCCTTCTTCTTCCCTCGGCTGTCTTGGTCAGTGACTTCTCGACCATCTGTTCCCAGCTGTGAAACCGATTGGCGCTCCAGACCGCCATGGCGCTCCGTTAGTGGTTCTGGCGCTCTGAGCTCGTCATCAGCGGCGATCCCGTAGAGCCTCGTAATCCGACTGCCATTCCCCGGGTCCTAGTCACGTCCCCTTCCTCGTTCAAGGCTCCACACTTCCGGGCCGGCATGGCCGGCCTCGTAGTCGGCCTCGGACTCCTCCACTCGCTGTCATATGTCAATCAATACGCGTGGGCATTAATGTCGATCCAGCCTTTGGGCACTTTCGTCACTACACCCGTCACCATGCTAGCGATACTCGCGATGTCGTCGTGGTTGGGGACGAGCAAAAATCTGTGGGGAGTATGAAGAGCAGTACGCCTTGTCGCGATGGATCGATAGTTAATTACGACTGCTGATCGAAATACTAGGCGGTTCCCGAAAAATTGGAAGGAGGATCTGGGTGAATGAATGGGAGGAAAGGACAGTTTCACGGGTCACTAGACGCCTCATGCAATAGACTACCGCACATCCACTGTGTAATTCCTGCGAGAATCGATAATTGGAACACAGAGCTGCGCAGTTATATACCATGTTTGTTTTTCAAAAAACCAACCATGCACCTATGGTCTAGTGGTTATGACTGGATGTTGTGGTTCTGGAGATTCCAATTCAACACACTGAGATTTCAAAATCTTTACCGTCCCAGCCCTGTTTCGATTACAGGTGGGTGCAACCTTTTTTGGCGTGATATTGTCCGGTGTCATTCCCTATTCCACATGCGCGTTGGGACTTCCTCTTCCGTGCCAAATAGCGGGAGCAAATCGATAGAGGCACCAGGGAGTATCGGTGGTTCGCGTCCGGATTCACGTTCTCCTTGACCGAATTGTCACTCGCTCATTTTCATTTGTCACTCACCCGTCCCACCACCGCACAACATGACTCTTCTCACAACACGTAATGTCGTCCTCCTCTCCCTCCTCCTTCTCGCTGTAGCCGTTCCCGTCCTCTCCTCCTCGGGCGACCGCAACCCAACCTTCCAACACTGTCTGAAGGGCTGTCTCGCCAGCTCGTGTCCTGCGCCCCCGCACCCTCCCAAACGTCTTCCATGGTACCTCTCCGCGCTCGGTTGGACATGCTCCGACAACTGCGCGTACTACTGCTCGCACTCGTTCACGAATAATATCCGTCCCGGCAGTCGTTATCACCAATTTTACGGGAAATGGGTGTTTTACCGGCTCGGGGGTATCCAGGAGCCCTTTTCGGTGCTCATGAGTCTGGGGAATCTATATGTGAACCTCCAGGGCTTGGTTGAGATCCGTCGACGCGTGCGTCGGGAGAACAGGCTGCGACGGTGGCTCGAGGTCTTCAGCGTGATTCAGATCAATACCTGGATTTGGAGTACCGTCTTTCATTCCCGTGGTAAGTGATGGGCTCTTTCTCCCGTGTGTCAACTGCATGAGTTCTAAACACCCCCCTCACCCAGATACGCCGACGACGGAACGCCTCGACTACTTCTCCGCGACGCTCACCATCTCGCTCACACTGCTCTATGCGTGTCTCCGCATACCGCTCTTCATCACCCCGCTCCGATTCTCGCGTCTCGCCCTGCCTGCCATTGGCCTCATCTTTTTTCTCATCATCACGCACTTCACCTACCTCCTCTCCTTCCCCGAGGGCTCCTTCCCATACGCCTACCACACGACGTTCAACCTCATCCTCGGGCTCTCACACAACCTGCTCTGGGTCCTCTTCTCGCTGAACTTTGTCCTCCGACTCCCCTTCCCCTTCCCGAACCCGTACCCGCCCAACAG
>JASZXS010000378.1:0-16073 GCA_035521475.1 Tremellales sp. Uapishka_1 | reverse complement strand
CCTCCCGACCCACCCGCCAGCACCACGAGCTCGCACACGTACTGATTCTGCACATCCACCAATCGCTTCCCATGCGCATATCCGAAATTCGACGCATGGGGTGGTCCAGCATGTATCATTTCCTCCGTCAACGGATACTCGACCTAACCCCCATGGCTACTCATCAGCCCTTTCCGTTTTCTCATCATGATTACATCCTGATTCGACCCACCTTGTCGGGAAACACGCAGGTCGACAGACAGCTGATCACTTTCTTGACCCCGCTCTCGTGGGCGTTGTGCAGTATCGAGTCATTGATCAACAGATTATCGCGCAGAAAAGTCAACTTCTGCGACATGTTGGCGAACAGTCCCCCGACTATTCGACCACATCAGCCGAGAGACGTTGTGTCATGTACCAACGCGACGGACCAAGAGCCGCGAGATGGATCACGTAGGTCGGCTTGTATTTCTCAAAGAGCAATTTGGTCGCCTCAAAGTCCCTTCAAAGCCGTCTCAGCATGCGATCGCTGGGCCGAGGAAGGCGTACCGGAGGTCACAATCCCGACTGCCAAGAAAGATCCATTCCTCGTCCTCGCGCCGACCGAAGCGGGACCCAAGGGGTTCTTGCTCGATCACTCGCTGGATCGCAGATCCCACCAAGCCTGTCCCTGTAGGTTGGAGAGAACCAGGAATGAGTCGCACGACTCGCTAGTGTGGGAAATGATTGACTGACCACCTGTCACCAGCACCACTGTCCTCGCCGGATATCAGAGAGGTCAGAGGAGATGTACGCCACGTACCGGTTGTCATAGTGTGTGTCTGGCGAATGGTCGAGTACAACTCGACGATCTACACCGAGTGAGAATCCTGGCGCGGCAGAGGGAGCGACGGGACCAACGCCGGACCTGCCGGTCTCTGCCCAAAGCCGGTCAGCCACACCTTAAATTCTGCTCCGGTGACTAACCAGAAATGTCTGTCTCCTTCAGAAGCATTCGGCTCTAGTCCCAAGCGATGTCCCAAGCGATCAGACAGTGAGGGCCCTGCGTCAGAGCATCGATGTACAGCGAGTACAGTGTAGCAAGTAGCAAAGCATGCATGACGACAACTGACACCCTACACCTCCGACATCCACACCGTTCAACAATCATTCGACAGTGGGCCCCACTTTCCCCTCCCAGTATTCAGCTGGCAAGTCGCCCAGATCATCAAACACCTCGTACTCGTCTTCTTCCTCCTCTGCGAGCTGCTGTAGCTCGTCCGCTTCCCTCTTGCTTTCCAACTGCGTACTTTCCTCCCCAGCCTCCCGCCTTTCGATCCTGTCATCCCTGGACGACTTGTCTACCTGTCCATCTATATTGACCGGCTGATACGAGCCCGGTATCGAGTGGATACCCGAGGACGTTATCACGTAGTCGAGATTCGCGGCGCGGCTGAACGGCGAGAAGACGAGGTTCATCCGCCTGATCAATAGCGGTTCCGACCGCAGCTCGTCGTTCAACAACGCCCTCGCGTCCTCCCCCTCCTCTTCTACCACCGCCGGATCGCCCTCTATCCGCCTCTTGATGCGTTTGGGATTCTTCAGATCGTCCTCACGGAGCAGTCTTCGCCGTCCGGTCCGGCTGAGCATGATGCGCACATTGATGATATTCGCCCAGACGATCCCTAATGTCGCCTCCTTCCGCAAGGCGTCGGATTGGCCAGAGAACCAGCGCGATTGAGTAGAGTATACCATCGGAGGTTCAGGCGAGTTGGTGTATATCCCGCTGAGCGAAAAGGAGGAAGAAGGTGGAGGGGTCGGCGTGGGCGTCGACGAGGTAGGGACGAAAAAGACATCCGAGACCTGGTTGATCACCACGATGGCGATATCGTATTCTACCGCCAGCGATTTGAGCTTGTCCGAAATCATAGACAGGTGTCTCGACCGAGTCGTCAATCCCTGGGTAGACGATGCCATCGTGTCGTCCCCTCGCAGAAGTGCAGTGATGGAGTCCAGGATCAATAGCCTGATCGGCTTCTTCCCATTCGTCTTGTCGTTATTGAGCGCCACGTCATCGCCCTTCAGATTCGACTCGCCTTCCTTGCCCTTTCCCTTCCGCTGCGACGACAGGATGGCGGGAAGGACATACGACAGCGCGTGGTCCAGCCCTTCGACATCGAGACACCGGTTCGTGTGGACGTTATCCAGGAGCGACTTGACGAGAAAGTCATGGTTCCCATGTTTCCCCATCCCGGCGGGGTTTTTGAGCAGTAGCGACTTTGACAATTCGATCAGCCGATCCGTCGATAGTTCCCGTTCCGACGTCAAGATGATTGCGCCGCCTGGGTACCGCGATAGCGAAGACAGCTGCGCAGAGAGGGCCAGAGACATGGACAGGTGCGACTTGCCCGATGCGCTAGAGCGTTTTTGGCTCTTCAGCTCCAACCAGAACGGAAACGCGAAAGTCCCACCTTTCGCCGACAATCTCGGTCAAGGTCCCAAGTCGTAATCCACCGCCCAGCAACAGGTCCATCCCCTCGTCACCAGTACTGAGCCACCGAGCTTCGTCCTGAGCTAGTAGTTCCAGCATCGTGTTCGATTTTGGCACGACCAGCTTCGCTACAGAGTCCACCAGACTAGTCACCTGATGCAGGTTGGAGAAGTGCAGTTTCTTGTTGAGATCCGTCGGAGAGGGTAGAAGAATATCCGAAGCTAGAGAGAGGCCTGCTGCGCGGCCGATATCATCAGAATATTGATACGATATCAAGGACCTTGGCGCTCACCGCGACTGCATGATGCTATTTGGTGCGGCGTCAAGCCTATGGAGTCGAGGGGGAAGGATGCAAAGGCCATTACGTTGGCGTCTCCATAGCTATTGCCGGATACCCTTATCGTTTGTAGGCTTTGACTTCGATATAGGCGGCCGCTACCTTTACCCAGTTAGCTGAGATGACTTTCAGTGCTGGACAAGAGGGAAGATTGGGTAAAATTGGAAACCATCAACAAACGATCGCGTCTAAATCACCTCCACCTTTTGTTCCCGCCGGCAATTCTTCTTCAGGTCGCTTTAACAATATTGCTGATATTCACAATGGCAGCTGCAACGCTGGTGCCGGTTGAACAGGCTTTATCTCTGTGACTAACTACTACTATCTACAACCTTTTGTGTCTTTGCTTCCTTGCTATTTCTTCTCTTCCCCTCTGAAACCGGGAAGAAAGCGACAAATGATGGACGTCGTAATTGGGATGGGGATGGATGGGAGGGGGAATACAAGAATAAAGGGTATCGAAATGAATTGTATATGAAGGGACTGTTGAATCCCTATGCAAACCGAACGCGACTAGCCTAGTGTTTAGGCGTAAGTCGTTCTAGCCCACTTGGCAGCGGCGACCAAGTTGGCCAACGACTCCTCGGTCTCCTTCCATCCTCGGGTCTTGAGACCGCAATCGGGGTTGAGGATCAAAAGATCTTTGGGGAGAACCTCCAACATGGCGGCGATTCGATCCTCAATCTCCTTGGTAGAGGGGACTCGGGGCGAGTGAATGTCGTAAACTCCGGGTCCGATCTCGTTAGAGTATCCGTACGACTTGAAGACGTCCAAGAGTTTGAGATCAGCCTTGGAAGCCTCAATGGAGATGACTGCAAGTGGCGTTAGTATAACATTTAGGTCTACATCGCAAGGAGACTAACCATCGGCGTCCAATCGCTGGATGGAGGGGAAGATGTCTCCGAAGTCGGAGTAACAGAAGTGCGAGTGGATCTGGGTAACATTCTCGACGCCCGAGGTGGCGAGTCGGAAAGAGTCAACGGCCCAGGTGAGGTAGTTGTCCCAGTCGGCCTTTCGGAGAGGAAGACCCTCTCGGATAGCGGGTTCATCGACCTGGATGGCCTTGATGCCGGCATTGGCAAGGTCGACGACTTCGTCTCGAAGAGCGAGAGCAAGCTGCTTGGACTGGATCTCCTTGGAGACATCGGCTCGGGGGAACGACCAGTTGAGGATGGTGACAGGACCAGTCAACATTCCCTTCATGGGCTTGTCGGTGAGGGACTGGGCGTAAGCAGACCATCGGACGGTCATGGCGGAGGGTCGCGAGACATCCGAGACAATGATGGGGGGTCGGACGTATCGAGATCCGTATGACTGAACCCAAGCGAGCTGGGTGAAGATGAATCCGTTCAATTGCTCTCCGAAGTACTGAACCATGTCGTTTCGCTCGGGTTCACCGTGAACGAGCAGGTCAAGACCACACTCTTCCTGGAACTTGACGACGGCGGCGACCTCAGACTCCATGGCCTTTTCGTATCTGTGATATTATGAGCTACAACGCTTGACCCGCTTCGACGTCTGACTCACTCCTCCTTGGTGATCTCACCCTTGGTGAACTTGGCTCGGGCGACTCGGATCTCCTTGGTTTGAGGGAAAGATCCGATGGTGGTGGTAGGGAACTTGGGGAGGTTGAGGTGCTTGACCTGAGCTTCTCGTCGGGTGGTGAAGGCAGACTTTCGGGCGAGCATCTCCTCGGTGACGCCGGCAAGACGGTCTCGGACAGCAGAGTCGGAGGTGGCCTCGAACTCTCGTCGGGCAGCGATGTCCTTGGTGTTCTCAGCGAAGAGAGGAGTCTCGGTACCGCTGAGGATGGATGCAAGAGCCGCAACTTCCTCACACTTCTCTTGGGCGAAAGAGAGCCACGACAACTGCTGAGCGGTGAGCTTGGTCTCGGACTTGAGGGTGATGGGGGTGTGGAGGAGGGAAGACGAGGTCGAGACGGTGACTCGGTCGGACCCGAGGACAGAGATGGCCTTCTCGGCAAGAGCCTTGGAAGCCTTCAAGTCGTTCTTCCAGATGTTTCGGCCAGAGATCAAACCCAACTCGATGTTGATCTTGGTAGGCTTGAGAGCGGCAAGAACCTCTTCGAGCTGCTTGGGTTCTCGGTCGACGTCGAGGTGAAGAGCGAAGATGGGGAGATCCTTGAGGAACTCGATGGATTTACCAACTCGTCCGTAGGCGGTGGTAAGGGTGATCTTGGGGGAGACGGGAGCAAGGGCCTCGTAGACCTTCTTGTACTCGGCACCCAAAGACTCAGCCTTGTCGAGAACGAGGATGGGCTCGTCGATCTGGACGTGCTCAACACCGGCCTCCTTGAGCTCGGAGAGGAGCTGCTTGTAGACGGGGAGAAGGGCATCGAGGGATTGGATGGGTTCGTAGTCGGCGGGAGCATCTCGGGCCTTTCGGACGAGGGAGAGGTAGGTGATGGGACCGAAGATGACGGGTCGGGTAGTGATGCCCAAAGCCTTGGCCTCCTCGTATTCCTTCAAGGCCTGGTTGTTCTTGAGCTTGAACTCGGTCGAGGGGGAGTGGTCGACCCTGAGGCGAGTGTCAGTGAAATGCAAGCCCAGAACGCCAGACGACTTACTTGACGACGTGGTAGTTGGAGTCGAAGAATTTGCCCATTTCAGAGGCAACGACATCGACACCCTTGGCCTTGTCCTGCTTACCTCGACCCATAGCTGTAACCCGTCAGCGGGATGTACGTTTGGTCGAGTGCAACAAACATACCAAAGTAGGTATCGAGATCAGACAGGTTCTGGGCGGTGTATCGCTCGGGGATCACATTGAAGTTGAAAGAGTGGTCAAGGAGATGATCGTAGAGGGTGAACTCTCCACTGCAGGCAAATCGTCAGCCCCGAAACTATGGGGAAGACTAGCGGGGCGCGGACCTGGGGATAACATCGACACCAGCGGCCTTGATAGACTCCCATCGCTCCTTTCGGACCTCCTTGGCGGACTCCTGGAGCTGCTCGGCGGTGGTCTTACCGGCCCAGTATGACTCGACGGCCTGGTGAGGGAGGGGTTCAGTAAACACGCTGAAAGTCACGTCCGGCGAAGTGAAGCGCAACCTACCTTCTTGACGGCTCTTCCGGAACCGATTCGGGGGTAACCTAGGACGGCAGATTGAACCATGGTGATTGTTTTAAAGATGAAAAAGAGAGAGGGAGGGGGGATGAAGTGAGAGATGGAGGAAAAGAAAGTCGAAGAAGGACTTAAAAGGGGCGACCCTGGAAAAAAGTCGATGGCGCAACCTGGATTAATGACGTGGCATGTTTCCCCCACGTTTGTGGCAATCCAACGGAGATATGGCGGAAGGCGAAGAGGTCCAACGATTGGGAGGCTTACTCTCCTATCCTGCAAGCGGCTTTTCGTTGAAGCACTTGCCGATCGCACGTCTGGCAAGCCGCAGCCATCCCGACAACCCGGGTGAGATCGCCACCTCATCAAAGGATATAATCATTGTTATTTCCCATACGGGTGGTCGTTCAAAGTGACTTCATCTCGTGACTCTACTTCCTAGTCCTTCACTTTGCCCCTCCAATCAGGCGGCTCTCAGCGTACTGAAGCGGGAAGGAGATACTTTCGTGGAAGGTGCGTCGAAGCTTCCCATTCCGACGAATAGCTCGAAGGAAGATCTGGATGATTTGACCTCCGCGATAAGATCAGCGCCCCCAACTGGGACCGCCGTCTTGGCAAAATGGATTGCTTGTCAAATCATCCTTTACAACCACCATCAGCCATTGATGAGGGGAGAGTGAGTGCTCTCTACAATTTGACTTCTCGCGGATCATGCCTGTCAGCATAACGCGCTTTATGAGCTGCCAACGAAAACAGCGGTGAAGGGTGTAGGACGAAGAGATAATCGATCGCATGAGTCATTGAGTGCGGACAACCTCTAAGCTAGGATGATGAGTTTTATGGGCTGAAGGTAGACGGGTGATATACACATACAGCACTACAGGCCCAACCGTGCTCGGATATCCAGAAAGATCCTTCGCCTTCGGCGTCCGTAAGATTGACAGCACAGCACAGATGCCCTGCGGGAAGGATACGCATAACCCTGACTTCTGTGAAGGCTGGAAGAATGTAAATCTGAGGTATTGGGTGTGCAGACACCACTGAACTCCCACTGACCTCCGTACTACCCCTTCCCATGTCACGGGCGAACGTGGATTCTCAATTTCTGCCCGCTCCAATTGATACGACGTGGTTCAGCTTCTCCGATAGCCAAAGAGTCATGCTGAGCTTCATGACGGGAGGCACTCTCGGTACAGCTGTCCATACGCCGATCGCCTTCCCGGATAATAAAGGATGTACAGTGCGATTCTGGGAAGGGGCTGCAGTGGTAGCTGCGATCTTGGAGAACCGGCTTCTGGATGATTCCCATCTCGATCCAGTGTGACTTGTCATAGCCGTCGCCCTCATACTCACGCCTCATGGAGCCCAGGTGATGTATGATGTTTCTCCTTATCTCTTCGTCTCGTCGAGCTGCCGCCACAGACGATGCTTGTTCGTGTTTTAGAAATCCGTGTAAGGAGCAGTCTTTTGTCGTGCAAACTCGCCTCCTTTGTGGCTTGGAGTTCATTGCAATGATAGAAGGCGGCTTTCTCGACATATATAGCTTCGCTACAGCCTTTAGAGCGGCCAATCATATCCACGACGTCAACGATAGATCTTCAATAACACTACAACCTCGCAAATGTCTTCGTCCACCTACCAATGGAATCGATCGAAGCTTCAAGAGAGCGTCAAGTCTGCGACTGTTGATCGAACGCCAACCGCGGAACTGGCCTCCAATGCTCTCCAGGTCATAAAAGACGAGCGGGAGACGTATGTGCCCTCCGATCCGGATGTCGACTTGAACAGCTCGACAAGCGATATAGACATCTTAGCCTCTAACATCAGCTCAGCAGCAGGCAAAACACCCGTGTACGCACAATGGGCGGCCAAGACCATTGACAAGTTCAAGAAGAAGAAACCCTGGACTGCCGAAGAGTAGGTTCGCCTTTCATTCATGTCTGGCACGTGTCTGATTTTACCGACAGTTCGAGCGCGTTCTCCAAAGTCGATAAGGAGGCTGAGAGGAAAGCGAAATCAGAACAAGCGACGGTGATTGGCGCAGTAGCACTGAGGTTGCGCGAAGGAATCTAGTTTTCAAGAGAGAGCGCAGAATACGTTAGTGGAGAGTAGGGGAGAGATGCAGAGGTTTTCATGAGCCACCGTACAGATTGGTCAAATCGTATTGGTTGCATAGATATCAGAAGTAGAAACCTAGATACGAGAGGTCCAATCAGCTGCCACTAGGCTACAGAAGGCGACCACCCAATTACGCCAGAGTGTATCATCAATTGACGTACGACGGCCAATGTCAGCCTTCCCGGAATATCAGAGGTGCGGGTCTTGGCTGATGATGAGAAACAACCCTCAGGCCACATCCTATATATGACGGACTACAACAACAAACTCGTCGTCTCATCCTTTCCCTTGCCGGGCTGGCCGCCTCGTAAAAGCTTTGCATCTATTTCACAGATCCGTCTGACCAAGAGGCAGTCCGTTGTGTTGAGGAATATCACGGGTTCAGTGGTGCTCGCAGCAAGTTCCGGTGCAAGGAAACATCTGTCTCGACTTCTAATCATGACCCAGAATATCGGAGACATCCAATTTCACTTCGCCGTCTCTATCAGATCACGGAACGCAAATATATGAATCCGACCGGCAAGGGCCGTAAGGAGATCTCCTAGGGTGTTCATTAAGCTTCGACTGGCAGGACATCATGTCGATACTTCTGGAAGTTCGAGGAGGAGGTTGGTACTACCTTCCCAAGGACAGGTTCATCGTACTACGGCGAAAGCTCCAATCTACTTCGACATCGCTCGGACAAGAGATGTTGTCCAATGACGCTCGTTATCCCCGCCACCCACAGTCGATCCAATTTTGTCTCTGTTATCTGCCACAACGGAAGAAGGAGGACGCGATCCTCCGACAGACGCCGTAGACCTATGGGAATGGAATTCGTCAGCGCTGAATACAGTTTGGAGAACAGATCAGGACAATGGAAAGATGGCTGAATCAGTACGGAGTCTTTCTTTAGTCATTCGCGAAAGTGCTAAGATTAAATCTATATTCTTCATTGTGAATAGATCGGGGAGTATGAGTACATTTGGCGGAGAACTGCTCACGCATCACTTGATCAACGATCCATTTTGTCTGCTGTCGGCGATACGATCTGCCCGTACGAGTCTGAGAAGGGCAATCTATTGTAAGTCTATGAGCAAATGCTCTCAGAGGAGCAGGAAGCTGGACCACCTACCGTGAGGCCGTCGAGCGTGAAGTGGATTAACGACGAGGAGATAGAATGATTGAGGAGCAAGAAGGTCTAAACAATCTACAGAAGCGTGCTCAGATAGAGGGATTCTCCCCATGTTGTACCAGGTGTGGGGAGCCTGGCTCGGATAACTACGGTATCAGTTCGTCATTGCACTAGCCTCCCCACGCCGACCTCTCCCTCGAAAACCTGTACCACTCCCTCGACCCCGGTTCAACTCGTAGTCTACTGAGGAAGATCGAAGGAGTAGCGCCGCGGAGCCCGAGTTTGAGATTGGATGGAGAGGATGAGAAAAACAAAGGAAGAAGACGCGGGATTGGAGGGGGCAGGGTAGTGCGAGGCCTGGGGGTCTGTGCTTGTCGCACCAGGTCCGAGGGTCCGTGGTGGATGGTTGGGTGGCAAGTGGCAGGTGGCGGGTGGCAAAGGAGGGGACAGGAGTCAGCAGATATGTATAGCCTGCAACTTCCGCTTCGACGCGACAAGGGGATACTCTAGCTCTCGTCGCGTGGTATTTGTAAAATAGAGAGAGGAAGGACGCCTGAGCTACCGCCACACGTCAAATACCTCGTGTAACACGGTAAGTTGAAACGTCTTACATCGCCGCATGTTCGTCGCGCACGTATACATAACATGGATATCCGAGACCCATAGCCGAGCAGTACACACCTACTTCCTACTCCTTGTCGCTCTCGCCGGAGCCGAAACACTCTCCACCTCGACCTTCCTCGCCGCCACTCTTCGTTTAGGTACAGCCTTTTCCAGTTCCGGCTCATCGTTCTCCTTCTCAGTCGTCTGACCTCTTCTCGTCGGAGCAGACTTCGACTCGGTAGGAACGGTGATCGCCTTTTTCCCACGGGTCGGTTTCACCTCTACCTCTACCGCAGGCGCAGGCGCTTGTTCATCGACCGCTTCCAGGATCTTTGCTTTCGCCGCCCGTCCCTTCGGTTTCGGTTTCTCAACTCCCGCCGGCAATGGCTCGACAACTGCTTTCGCTCGCGCGGCTCGAGGTTTCGAGAGCTGGCTATCTTCCGATACAACCGAGGGCGTTCGCTTCGACCGGAGCTTTGCCTCCTCGTGCAAGTCGGTGCTTCTCGTCGAGCGCGATGGGGCGTCGTCCGAAGCGACCGAGGTCTGTCGAGTGGCCCGTGTTCGAGATTGTGGCTTGATTTCGTCATCCGAAACGGCAGAGGCTGCCTTCGTCGCGTGCGAGGTGAGCAGCTCGACCTCGACCGTCGACTTGGCCTTTCGTCCTCGGGTGGGCTTCGATGCCGCCCCTTCGGCGTCGGCAACAGGGGCGACTTTCCTGGTCCTGGTCGCGGTGGGTAACCTGGAGATTGGCCGTCCCTTCTTCGCCTTTGGTGTCGGCATCCTCTCCACCTCCTCGATCGACTCGTCTCCCTCTTGCTCTGCTTTCGAGACCTGATCTTCTTCCTCGTCATGATCTTCTTCCTCGTCATGATCTTCTACCTCGTCCTGATCAAAGATCCCGCCTAGATCCATGTACGGCGTAGGCGGAACCACTTGTTCTCTAAACATCTCTCTCATGCCCCTGAACTCTGGGGTTCGGAGCTCGGTGGGTGGTCGCAACAGCTCCTTGACCCCCTTGAAAGACGGAGTCTTGTGCTCTCGTGTGGGAGTGGATCCTTTGACGGGCGTTGAAGGTTTTACTTCTTCCTCCTCCTCCATATCATCCAGAGCCATGCGTTTGCTTGGTGTCGCTGTGGAGCGGAATATCGGGGTGCTGGGGTACTTTCTCGCTCCCGTTGCGCCGCCCGTCAGAGACGAGTTGAAGGTAGCGATCGTTCGTTGAGGAGTTTGCGGAAGATAAAAGCCGACGGTCGCTCGTCGGTCTCCGTGAGATTGAGACTGGACAAGCGATTGTCTTCTCATGGAGTTCAGTCGTTGTTTCAGGTCGTCCATGGGGGTCCTCGGGACGTCCTCTTTGGTGGGCGAGGGCGATGAGGGTGTCGGATCCAAGGCGCGGTGCGACGGGGTCGCCATGAGGCTGAAGTGTGGTTGATTCCGGATGGGGGACGTGAAGGACGCCGGGGGCGCCGGCAGAGCTCTAGGCGTTGCCAAGGATTCTCTTCGTCTCCTCGCCTGGGATCGGATCATGTCAGTCGTGCAATCGTGCAAGCTGAGGAGTCACGCTGAACCTACCTCGGCAAGCACGGCGGGGTTCAGAGCCTTCTTCATGGGAGTCATCATCGAGACCGCCTTTTCCTCGATCTTCTCCTCCTGATCCTCCTCCTTCAAAACAACCTTGGAAGGTCGAGTTGCCCTTCCCATGGATCCAGGAGCACCCAGGGCGGTCCTCAAGACCCCTCCGGAAGGCGTGGATGGCGGTCGAGAGAATCTCACTGCCGGACCAGCGATCGCCGCCAGAGATCGTCGCGGTTGACCGGGAGCTCCGGGTCGCTGGACTTGAGGTGTGAAGAATCGGGACGAAATGAGACGTGTCTAGTGGCCAATCAGGTGAATCCTTTTGGGATGGTGAGTAACGTACAGCTGGTGTGCCCGGAAGCTCGTTGACGAACGCCTCTTCCTCGTCATACTCGCCCGGCACCTCCTGGACTGCCTCACTAGCTTCCGGCGCCAAGTCTTCCTGTCCCTCTAGAATCTCCTCTTCCTCCTCCTCTGAAAACTCCTCTTCTTCAGGCGAGTCTTCCTCCGGGAGCTCGAGCTGTTCTTCCTCTTCCCACTCCGACTCCTCGTCCTCTTGGTACGAAGGATGCAGAACCTCAATCCTAGATGGCGTAGGAGTATCGCTGGAGCCTTCCATCTCGGGCTGAATCAGCTCGTCAGCTCTTCTGCATCGGGACACACACCACATACTCACCTCATCAAGCGCAACGTCGGCGCTAAAGCTATCCCCCTCCGACTCGGATCCCGAAATGTCCTTCTTTCCATCCTCGTAGATCCACTCAAGACCGCCAATTGCCTCTGCCTTTTCCGTCTGCGCCTCCTCTTCATCATCGCTCTCACTCTCGCTTTCCGGCAGCTTTACCGGCGTCAAGCTCTTTCTTCTCGGACTTCGAACCTCTACGCCACCGCTCTCGATAGCACCCTCGATCCCAGTTGGCCGCGTCTCCTCCCATCTCTTCCTGGCAGACTTCAGGAGGATATTTTTGCGCAGATCCGACGGCCCCTTCGGCGTGGAGAGCACGACTTTTGCCGGCACAGACGCAATGTAGGGCGTATCAGATGCGGGCGGAAGGGGGATTGATCGAGGAGTCTTTGGGAAGACAGACGTCGGGTGCTTGTTCTCCTTTTCAGATTCTTCTTCTTCGTCTGACGAGACCTTGGCGGCCATTGAGACTGGTTTGAACGGAGGCAGGACGATCTTCCGGGTTCGTGGAACAGCAGATGTGTTTCTGGGCGCTGGTCTACGGGTTTGCTGGGGAGTGGAGAAACCGCGATTGTATATTGGCTAAGGGTGATGATAAGCGGTGCCGCCTTTTAACAGACAACATAGTACCAACCTCCTGGGCGTTCTCTTCTCTGACTTCAAGATAGATCATGTCACCATCGCCATCCGGAATAGCCTCGACCACTAGGTCTGCCTCTTGCTCTTCCTGTTGTTCATCCTCGACCTCGACCTCCTGAGCCAAGCCAGACTTGATAGCAGCTTCGCCATATGTACTTCTTCTCCTGGATTTGGCGGGAGAGGGTAAAGGCACAAACGTCTTTCCCGCTGGGACGAGAGACATTCTGTGCGAGTTTCTCTTCGTTGCTGGAGCTGGAGATCCCGGAAGGGGTACGGTCGACATCGTGGGAGTCAGGACGCCCTCTAGTTGGACATCAGAGTATCCGTATGCGAACCGGAAGAGCTTTTTCCGGATGATGAAGGTGTCGTTGTTTGCGAGCGGGATCGCAGACGGCGGTTTGTAGATTGCGTGTTTGGAACCGGACGGGGCATGGAGGAGTCCATTCGTACCGTGGACGATCAGAGTCGCCTCCATACGATGTAAGCAGGTTGTTCCGTGGTAGGACACGGCGATGCTCACTTCGTTTGTAATGAGGTCGAAATTGATTTCGCAGTGGAGCATCGAAACGTCCGGTCGATAGATCCGCACCTAGATGACGGTCAGTAGGCGCTTCGAAGCCCGTCGAGAAATCCTACATCGCAGTGTTCGTCTCTGATCCAGAGTAATGAGTAATCAGCGCAAATGTCACCACGACAGACATCGTTCAGCGTACCGCCCAAACGTGATTCTCTGCGCATCGAGTGGGTATGTGGGTTGATCCTTGCCCGTCTTGTGATCGACCAGTGTGAGGCTCCCCAGCATGGAGCTGCTCTGTACCGTAGCCATCGGTGTCTCTTCCCTTCCGGTTCGCGCCATGGTCGTCGAGTGGTATCTACAACAGCCAGAGGTTGAGGGATGCTCTGCTTGTTTGGTTCAACGTCAACAAGTCAGTCGCGGCAAGGCGTGTGGCACATCTGAGGAATACATCCAGCTGTATTCCCCGCATTTAATCCCACCCCAGGTGGCGGAATTTCGCGTTTGCCACCCGTGCGCCCGAATCCGGTCAAAGCCGCCGGGCAATGTGCTGTGCAATCGTGCATGTAGATGGCGGACGAGAGCACACAAATTAGCTAACGAGGCAACATTCCTCGCCAATCCATTCCACTGGGTGTCTTGTCTGACCACCCGCCACCCTCGCCAGACCCACTCGTAGGCGAAGCAGCACCGTCATCCATCCCAACCGCTACTCCTGCCTTATCTGACATGCCCGACGAATCGTACGGGACGGTCTCGTCCTCGTCCTCGTCGTCCGAGACGCTCGATGCGCCCGACACTCAGCCGACGGGCAAAGCCTCCCTCTCGTCTTCCGTCACCAACCTCGCCAACACCATCATCGGCTCCGGTGCCCTCGCTTTCCCCTCGGCATTCGCATCCATGGGTCTCGCCGTCGGCTTCCTCAGCTGTGCGTTCTCGGGTGTCACTGCTTTCTTTGGGCTGTATCTCCTCAGTCGGTGTGCGACGCGGGTGGGCGAGCGGCCGGGTGATGAGGGACGGAAAGCGAGCTTCAACGAGGTTGCGAGGTTGACCTTTGGGAAAGGGTGGGCGACGAGGGGATTTGATGTATGTCCCGCGCTTGTGTGAAGGGAGACGGGAGGCTGATGACTTTCCAGCTGGCGATCGCGATCAAGTGTTTTGGGGTCTCTGTATCGTATCTCATTATTGTCAAGGTCAGTTGTCGCCCTTGTTTTCATGACATGAGTTGACAATTGGATCACTCCGCAGACACTGCTCCCGCAAGTCTGCCTCACTCTATCCACCTCCCTGGGCCATGCACTTCCGGACCACTCGATCCTCCTCTCTGATCGGTTCTGGCTCGTCGCAGCCATGCTCGTCATCATCCCACTCTCCTTCCTGCGCACCCTCGACTCGCTGCGGTTTACCTCGCAAATCGCCCTGGCGACCGTCGTCTAGTGAGGAGACGTTCTGACAGTTCACCATCACCAGCTAGCTAACGATCTGCCGTAGTCTCGTGCTCGTCGTCGTCGGATGGTACTTTGTCAAGGGGGAGAGCAGCAAGAAGGGCAATGTAGTGTGGGCGAGGTTCGGACACAATACCTTGTCGAGCTTCCCTGTGCAGGTCTTTGCGTACACGTCAGTGTCCTTTCCCCTTGTGAAGGCTGCTTGGATCATGTGCTGAGACCTTCCTATAGCTGCGCCCAGAACGTCAGTCAGACTCACGCCTTGACCTTCCCTCGACCATGCCTGACGAGACGTGCAGCTTTTCCCCATCTTCAACGAACTCAAGGACCGGAGCCAAAAGAGAATGAACATAGTGATGGCTTCCTCTATAGGGAGCGCGGCTGCGGTGTACGAAGTGGTACGTTCAATGTCTGCATCGAAGCCTCAGGCGAGCTGACAATGTTCTTAGCTCGGTATCGTGAGTCTCTAGGTCTCGCCATCCAGCGTGGTGGGCGGTCGTGCTGATCCAATCTAGATTGGGTATCTCACTTTCGGCGACAAAGTTGGAAGCAACGTCATCGCCATGTGAGTCACCCTCCCCTCGTGGATTTTTTTCGCCGGACTGATGCCTCGAAAGGTACCCTGCTACATCCCTCGTGATTGCTGTCGGCCGATTAGGCATGGTCTTGCTCGTCGGGCTGTCGTATCCTCTGCAGGCGCTGCCATGCCGACAGAGTCTTCACGGATTAACTGCCGGACTTTTCACGCGCACACGCGAAACCAAGGCAATATCGTCTGACGGGGAGGCGGAAGAGGACGAGGAAAGCAGCCTGGTGCCCAAACATGGCGATATCGGCCGGCGTAGCGCCGGGGACATGTCGCAGGGGGAGTATATCGGGTTCACTGTCGGGATCCTCGTCTCTGGGTTTATCATTGCCGAGCTCGTGGACGAGATGGGCGTTGTGCTGGGATTTGTGGGCTCGACGGGCTCGACGATCATCTCGTTCATCCTGCCTGGCTTTTTCTATTTCCGCTTGTTCCGATCCGAGCCGGGGGCGACGAAATGGTTTGCCTTGGCGCTTGGCATTTACGGATTGGCGGTGATGGGCTTCTGGTGGGTGAACGGAGCTGCATGAAGTGGTCGACGCTGATGCGCCCTGTATAGCTTGACATTCAACATTCTCAACCTGAGGCCGAGGAGGGAGGCGAGCCCTTCGCCCTTAGTATAGTTGTGATGCATATATATCTAGAGTAGTGGCCGGCTGCCCGTCTGGCTTTTGACTTAACCGAGTTGGCGGGTGAGCCGCGTGCTGTCCCCCTTTTCTCCGTTCTTGCGGAATATAGCGGCTGGACAGAGTTTCGAGGATTGATGCCGCGGTTGGGCCGACATTGGAGAGCGAAGGTGCCATGCGAGTCGGATGGTTAGCGTAGTCCACTCACTTTGTACAGCACGCCATACCATACCATCTCCCAAGCTATCGCCCTCTGTCCTACTTTCTCCTACACACACGCTCATTCATCCCTTCTCGCCCC
>JASZXS010000377.1:0-15145 GCA_035521475.1 Tremellales sp. Uapishka_1 | reverse complement strand
TCTCCCCGACCCCATCTCACCCCTCCCGACCTCACCATGGCCGACCACTCACTCCGCGATGACTTTGACCCGCTGCGCGAAGGCAACCCGCTCGGGTATTTCCCACGGCAGTTCTCGACCGCGACCTCGACCTCGACCTCGGATCCCACTCTGCAACAGCGCCACGAGACCGCCTCCGCCCTCGACCACCTGTTTTCGCAACACGACGAGCAATACCTCCCGCTCGACCCGACGCTATCGAATGCTCATCTCGAGCCCACGTCCCATATCGAGGCCGACCTTTCGCCCTCCCAAGACCCCGGGTCCCAGTCCCCGCCGCGCAAGCGCAAGGCCACGACGCGGATCAACATGCTGACCCGCGGCGGCGCCTGCGAGTTCTGCAAGAAGCGCAAGCTGAAATGCTCGGCCGAGACGCCGTCGTGCGCATCCTGTCGCCGCTCGGGACGGGAGTGTGTGTACTCGCAAAAGAAGCAGAAGTCTCGCGTCAAGGTGCTTGAGGACAGGCTGGTCGAGCTCGAGCGAAAGCTCGATGGCGGCGCAGCAGGCGAGCAGATCACGCCCGAGTCGTCAGGGTCAGACTACCTGTCCACGGCGGAGAAGAGGACGGACCCGGGACTGATGACGCTGGCCGACGCGGCGGCGTCGGACGGTCTGTATCCGTGGGAGGGCATGTCGGTCGAAGCGATCGCGGCCGAGATAGCCAAGACCGTGATCACCGAGACAAAGGGCCCAGGCGATAAGATTGTGGAGCATCTGTCAGTCAATGCCTACAAGGTCTGCGAAGAATGATTCCACTTACTACACCCTTTATCAGCCTCAACCTCTACTTCGGGCCCCCCTCTCTGCCCTCTCTTCACGCCATTATCCCCCCATCCACGCTCTCCTCTCGATTCCGCTCGTCCGACCTCCCACACCACTGCTTGAGTCTCGCTTTGCTCGTTCCGCTCCTCGCGCTCTCCCCCTCGCGTACCCTTTCCGCCAAGGACCGCCAAGCGCAGTTTCATGCCCTCCTCTCGCCGCTCGCGCGCTCCGAAGCAGCAGCGCTCTACGCCAATACCGACTCACGCCTACTGGACGGGATCGCTGCCGGAGCCATCCGATCGTGGACCAACTACTCGTCTGCCCGCTTCCTCGAGGGGATCACCGATCTGTCGAGTATCATGACTCTGGTGTGGCAGACCGGGCTCGGCAAGCTGGGCGGCATAGGCGATGGTTTCTTACCGGATAGCCAAGCGCCCACGCGGGCGGCCCGGCTGCAGAGAGAAGAGCTGCTGAGAGGCATCATGCACAAGGGCACGTTGGTGAATCCTCCTCGGGACGGGCGGGAGCTGGGCGAGAGGATACATCTGTTGTAGGTCCGCAGAGGGGCACGCTGTCGACTTTGTCGCTCACGCGGCATCCGATGCAGCTGGATGGTCTACATTCTCGACAGAGGCGGTGCCATAGGTGGGTTGTACCGTACTGCCTCGTTCGTCCGCGCTTGCTGAGTCTATGCAGGGTGGCATGTGCCGACCTGTTTGGCCGATGAGGAGATCACGACTCCGTGGCCGAGAGATGACTACACCTCGGTATGTGATCGATCAACCGCATGCGTGCTCAGCCTGACGACGGACATGTAGCCCGAATCCCTGCGCTACAGCTCGACCGTGCCTGATTTCCTCGCAGGAACCGACGTCCTCACCGACGACAATGATTTCTGCTCGGAACTCAAGGCCGTGACTCTTCTCTACCACTCCCTGCGGTATGACTTTTTCCCTCCTCTTCCACCCCCTGCCTGTGCTACCACTTACCCCTAAAAAAGCCTACTCGACCTCCACCCTGATGCAGCTACCCCGGCAAAAACGCAGCACTTGCTCACCATCACGAACCGGTTCATGTCGCACTACTCGGCTTCTCATCGGCTAAAGGAGCGCAATAGAGGACGCATGAACCACGTCTACACCATGGTATACGCGTGAGTTCCCCTCCCTTCTCGTTTGGTCTCACCCACCGCTGAATCGGACCGGAACCGGAATCAGCGCCCTCATGTTCCTGCACTACAGAGCAGAGATCGATTCGGGGTCGCCCAACAGTCGGCTCGACGACATGATCGCCTGTGCGCGGGAGATTGAGCGGCACATCGACCTAGCCTCCACCGTCGGCGAGGTCAACTACGGTCAGTCCCTCTCTCCTTCCCCTCGTCCTTGTCGTCTTTTGCATTCTTCAGTTGTCGTGGTCGCCTTCTCTATTCTCCTTTGTCATGGTCGCCTTTTCCATTCTCCCTGTCCCTTCTAGTCCCCGTTCTCGATACTTACATCATGGCCGTAGACAACGGTTTCCAATTCAGCACGCCGCTCGCATGGCTCTTCACCGCCCGCGCAATGCTCCGTCTGAAAGCACGACAGACGGCCTCGGACGGACGGTGGGACGAGATGGACCGGATACAGAAATCGTTGATCAACGCCTGCAAGCGGCTCGTAGGTCGCCCCTTTCCTCTTTCTCAATCCGTCATCCGGCTCATGTCTCGCAGGGAAAAACGTACCAGTTCGCACAGGTCGTCGCGCAAATGGCAGAGTGAGTCGTGGCGGAGAGCATGGCATATCGATGCACTCGAGTTGACTGTGCATCCTCAGGAACGCAACGCTGGGATCCGACCTGAAGTTGGGAGAATTCCACCGCGTCGATAATTGGTACCACTGAATGGGGAGTACTGGCCGATTGAACTCGTACCGGACGAGGTCAATCATATCTTTCCTTATCCACCATGTACTCAGCATACCGTGCTTCGTCATCTCTGTTTCTCTGAAATCATCTAAATTGCATTAAAGAAACAACTTCATCCTTTTTCATAATGCTGTGCCCGCCCCTATGCTCATGCAGCTCCCCATAACCTCACAATCCCGTCCGCACCCGCACTCGCCAACAACGGCAGCTCTGGATGATTCACGATCTGCAACACGCCCTCGTCGGCGCGTTTCCGATGCCCGCTCAGTTCCTGCAACGACGTCTTTTTCGTAATGTCCCACAGCCGGATTGTGCAATCTGTCGAGGACGTCAAGATCGTCGTCGATGACATGGGGGAGATGGAGAGCGAGGTGATGGGGGAAGGATGGGCGAGGATCGTGTGCGTTGGCGTTGCTTAAGAGTGGGGAAGTCAGCACACCGGACCAAAAGGCGAAGGGAAAGAGACGCACTTGTTGTCGTTTCGTAGAATATCAGATTCCCGTCTTCGTGCGCCGTCATGAATATTGGTAGGGTCGGATGGCTCAGTATCGCATTCACTCGCTGATCGACGTCTGCAAGCCCAATTCAGCCCAGTGTTAGAAACTGTAGACCAGACGTCTCGACCGACCTTTATCGTCCTTCCCCTCCCGGTCGAATCGCATCACCTCCTTGCCCTCGTCCACATCCCACAATTTCGTCGAGCCGTCCATGAATCCGATAAACACCTTGCCGAAATCGCCACTGCAGCCCGTGACGACCGTGGGGATGATTTCGAATTCGAACGTGTTGGTCAGGGCCCAATGATTCCCGCCCTTCACCTCCCAGACCTTGACCGTCGAGTCCGACGAGACACTGATCAACCTGCCCTCGGACTCGTGCTTTCCGGGCTTGACTAGCGAGCGCGGAGGCAAGAGACAGAGATCCCAGATAGCATCGGTGTGGCCGACCAGGGTCTGGACAGTAAAGCTCGGATCGAATGCCGAGTACGGATCGTGCGACGAGGTTGGGAGTTTCCATAGTCGTACAGTCGAGTCGAGGGAAGATGAAAAGATGGTTTGGAGCGAGGTCGAGATGAGCACCGAGGTGATGGGAGCGGTATGGCCTCGCAGGGTCATGATGGGTTCCAGCTCGATCGACGACGGTCTACATCCGTCAGCACAAGCCAAGATCCAGATATCAAAGCTGAAACCTACTTTTGGGTCATGACCGCAGCGGCCTCCACAGACCATACTTTGACGGTATTGTCATCCGAGCCAGTCGCCAGCAGTATACCAGGACCGTGAGCGAAGGCGACGGACCGTACGACATCCAGATGCGACTTTAAGCTTTTTCGCGACGTCCAGACCTTGTCTAGCCCCTCGTCGGATTTGAACGGCTGTTCCTCCACGTCGACCGGGACAGGCAGGTTCATTAATTCGTCGTCTGCTTCGCTCGCCTTCCTCGACCTCTCCACTTGAGCCTGATGGCAACCATCAGATACCGCGCTTACTCCCGCCATTCAGAGCTTACCTTCTCTGCCATCTCGTTGGCAGCTCTCAGTTCTTCCCGCCACGCGGCCTTGGAATCGGGTCGATATATAGCAGTCAATGCTTGTTTCTCTGGTGATTCTATGCTAGAGAGGATGTTTTCTTCGGGCAAGCCGACGGGTTTAGGAGCGGGCGATGATGGGGGCCTCGCTGTCGGGTCGATGTACATGCTTTGTGATTCGGGTAGTAATGGGGAGGCTGGGACAGAGGATTCCTCGCCTGTTAAGGCCGCGGTCCCATTAGGTAATAAGAGGGAAGGAGCCTCCTCGGGAGGCTCGCTTCTGTAAGGATACGGAATAGGTTGGTCGGGGAGCGCTTTTTGTGGCCGTTGCAGGGCTTCTTGATCTGCAGATTGCCCATTTTCGACGGGCGATGATGGTTCGAGATTGACGGGCGCACGGAGTGGTAATGGGTTCATCGCGCCGGGCGAAGTCAAGTATGTTATCTCCTGCAAACATCTGACGGAGGGAATCCGTCAACACTGCTATGACCGCGAGATAGGTCTCTACTCACTGCTTGAGGTACTCTCTACTTCTCGCTCGCGCCTTCGGATCTCGCGGGACGCCTCCCGTGTTCTTCCACGAATTCGATTCGGTCTTTTTGAGCGACAATGAGATAGCAGATTTTGACGTAGGGATTGCAGCAGGAGTGCTCCCATTTAGTTTCGGGCGTTCTACGGTTCGCGTTAGCGCGGACACCGATGATGCTTCCACGGCACTCACCACCCTCCTCGCTTCCCTCACTACCACTCCCCTCTTTATCGTCTCTGGACACCTTGTCTTCGTCCTGCAGAGCGAGGAATCTACCTGGCGAGATCCCACTCGCCTTCCCCGTCGTAGACTGCGTTTTCGTCCTGCATACAATCAGACCCATTTCCAGTGGCACACCCATTGCCATGCACCAACCTTTCCTGTCGGAGCGCAAACTCTAGCATCTTGACCCGTCGCAGCAGATCGACCTTGAGGTTCTCGGCTGACCGTCTCTGGCCTTCCAGCAACGCTATACGCGCCTACAAATCCAAGGTTTCAGCAACTAGTCCCAGCTCTTCCGTTCACACGATCGACCCAGACTGACCCTCATCTCGGCTCTCTCAATCTCCCATTCATTCCTATCCCGTTCCCAGCGTCGCCATTCGCTCTGCAGATAATGCAGCACGCTGGCGAGATTCATTTCCTGTCCTCCGGACCCACCGCTCGGGTTCGAGGGCTCGCTCATCGCCCCGCCATTGACGGATTGTCCGCCTCCGAGCTGCGGCTGCTGTTGCAGTTGCGGGGGCATTGGGTGCTGCTGTGCGTTCTGCGCCTGGTTCGGCTGTGGTGGATAGGCATTTTGGACGAGGTAGGATCTGTGTGGGATCATGATTGAGGGAAATCAAAACACGCGACCTGGCGAGGCGTGTTGCGAGTTTTGGTGGGATCGAATTGGTTGAGCTCAGATCACCGGCGAGCGGCGTTCTGACGAGGTGGGATATATTGCGCTCGTCTGATGCACCTGCTGAGCTTGTCGATATCAATGCGGTGGTCGTCGTGTCTTGCTGGTGGATTGTTGAATGATCTATGCAGCTTATGGCTTTGTGCATGGCAGTGAGCTATGACAGCATCAAGCACTACCCACGGCATTTCGGCAATCCCCGCTGATTCTACTCCCATGTGGCAAGTTGGAGGACGTGGTGGCGTGGCCGCTCTCTCTTGCATTCGTACCAGGGATACTCTAGGAGGTCTCAAGGGTATCTCGCCGCCTCTATGACGGTGAGCCAGAAGGTGACCCAGATTATACGCAGCTGTGGAGGGAAAGTACCGCCAAAAAAGGATCAGTTTTCCATCTAGCAGATTCTGCCTGTACTCATATCGAGTTACAGGCTGCAATTAAGTCACATGCTCCACATCCCGTGAACTGGAGCCACGAAGTGAGCAATCGGCCAGTAGTGAATACTCACGAGCGTCTCTCGAATGTGTTGGGATTGACTGTCTCGGATGGATTGGACGAGATGCTGGGAAACAACGACGTCGATTCCGCACGACTGGGAGTCCTTGATAATGGCAGTGTTCTGCTCCCTGAATCTGGGATAGCTGCCATTGACGAGCAAGATCGGTATCATATTGCACATTGCTCTAGGAATGATGAGTTTGAGCTATGATCTCACACGCCCGGCTGATGCAGAAGTGTATTGGCTGCCTTCCATTGATGAAAGCTCAAAATTAGCCTACACAGCCTGCGGATGAGCACAATGAGGGAAGTGACAAATCGGTCCGTATCTTCTTAACTACTGTCCAACCCCTTACCAATCAAAGGACAGCACACCCGCTCGTCCGGTACGGATATATATGAGGGTACGTCTTGAGCTGCGGCATCCTGAATTTCGATCTGCCAGGAAATCGGCTTTAGCGATGCCGTGGGCTATAAGACTCCCACGAGCGGGGAAGCAGATCTAGCACGCTGCCCACATTTCACCCCTTCTCGACGACCCCGATCATGCATTCAGTACCACCATTCCACGGGCACTGCGCATACCAATAAGTCAAAGGTCTTTGAGCCATGCTACGAGGCGTGGAACGGGCCGGCCGGCTGATCCCTTACACGGAGACGTGTTGCATAGGAGACTCTGCACTGCTGACCATTCGCTGTTCACTATTCACTCTGTCCACTGATATCCTGCACCCTCCGATCATTACTTCTTGGTTGGGGCCAGCATGTTGTCGTCATCGGCAACTACCCATTCCCGTGAATCAGCTTTCCTGCTTCTCGACCAGCCGCTTCGCTCATGCCGACATACCATTCAGCAACAGACTCCTAGTATCCAACAAGACCTTGTTTCCACTCGTTGCGAGTGTACCGGCAATCTCTCGCGCAGCCTCGAGTCGCCTCAGCTGCAGGAACCCCTTGTTCGTTCGGACGGCCTCGCCAATAAGTTCGGCCGATCGGGCCTCTCCCTGCGCTCGCACAATGATACTCTGCTTCTCCTGGATCGCCTGGTCGACGAGGAACGCGGCCCGCTGCGCAATCTGCTGGGCGACCTGTTTGGCCTCGACGGCGTGAGTGAACTCGGGCGAGAAGGCGACGTGGGTGATTGAGACGTCGTCGAGGATCAGGTTGAATCGTCGAGCCCGTCGTGTCAAGTTTTCTCGCACCAATCGCGAGACCATCTCTCGCTGAGTGATGAGTTGCGATGCATTGAATTGCGCCACAACAGACTTCAGGACCTCGTTCACGATGGATGGGAGCACTCGCTCGTCGTAGTCGGTCCCGAGTTCTCGGTAGCTAGGTGCGAGGTCAGCTTGTTTGACTATCGGAGAGACGTTGATACTCACATGGTGGGAAGGTCATTTACTGATGGTCGAGAAAGGACTCGACAGGTGATGTTGACCTGTACCAGATGTCATGATCAGCACATGTCCACAATGTCAATCAACACCGATCACCATTTGCAGATCCTTGGTTCCCGTCAAGGAGGCGATATTCCTCGGCTTCGCTCGAACGTCGTAGATGATTGGGCTTTCCAACCAAGGGATCTAGGCAGCCGATCAGATATGACCCCTCTCGACTGATATCATAGCGGACATACGACTAGATGCGTTCCTTCAGGATAGATGTCCGATCGGATCCCATGTAATCGCGAATACTTGATGGCTCGATGACCACCGTCGACTGATGTACCTATAAGCGTGCTTCTCTCACCGTCTTCATCATACTCACCGTTGAACAGACTCTGGTTGATAGCAATACCTCCCACAGCCAGCGTAACTAGCAATCCACCACCCGCCATGAACCCCTTGAAGCCGGGAATCTGTCCGCCCGGTCCTCCCTTGCCTCCGCCTCCTCCAGATGCCTGCATACGGGCCCTGTTGAGCTGCTGCGCGAGCTTTGCGAACGCCTCTCTTCCTGGCTGATTCATCTTGTGGATGGGGATCGAGTATTGAGAGTGATTCAAAGTCTGGTGGCCAACCCGATCGATTCCACTCGGCAACATTTCATTTCACCGCGCGGCCCCTCGCTCGTGAAAGTGGCACTTCACAATGGCATTTCACGGTCTGGCTCTGTATGCTCTATGGAAACATCAGGCAAGCATGCGATACGTACACTGGGAAGAGAGTGGATGTCAAGAAGAAGTCCCATTTGCCATAGTCCTTGACCAAACAAGGGCGTTGTATTTCATCTGTGAAGACTGACTGGGACCCATGAGGCTGGAGAGAGTGTTTGCCAGCCTCAGATTGGTTGCAAGATTGCCCACTACGGCAGAGATGCCGTATCCTTCGTTGCGATGCTCTGAGCTAGGTCAGCTATTGACGTTTTCGATTGTCGTTGTCCTCACGCTCAATTGCCAGTGAGAGATCCTCAATTGGCACGCACAACACTCGCCCGATGGTGATCTTCTCGCTCTGAAGAATCGATGAGTCTGGTGAAATCACTAGGAGATACGTACGTCGTCCCTATCAGGAGACGGCATGTCGTCCTTGCCTATCTGTTTATCGGTCTCTGCTAGGAGGACGACGTTGTCCTGTATTGCGCCAGTCATGCTGTTTCGTGAGATAGATTACATGGAGCGACGTACCCAGCATCTTTGTACAGGTTTCCGGAGCGATCGAGAACCGTGATTTTGTAGCCGTTGGACTCGGAGAACCCCGTCTCTTCCTCTAGTTCTCGAATAGCTGTGTCACTACAGGCGGGTCAGTGACTCCCCTAATCCAACGACCCCATCACCGACGTGGTGTTGTTGTCCTTTGTGTGGTCGGTCAGACCGGCCGGAAACTCTATACATCTAGATCAGCTCATGGGGGATTCGAGGAAATATACCCAATATCCATTTCCCAGCTTTGGACGGGGGATAGCGGAACTGAGTCTGGAGCAGTGCGTAGACTGTACCGGTCCCGTCTCGAACGAAAGTGGGAGCACCGGCAGCTAAATAGAAGGGTCAGAATCGTCCACACAAGCGCAGGATACTGACAGTGTGCTGTCATCGTGGACTCCGGGTCTTGTGCGCGGTTGTGACATTCATATCGTTTAGCCTATGCGGATTAATATAAGAGACCATATCGAATGCTGATCGCCATTGGAAATTACCGTGTGAGGCTCAACGGTAGGTTCATCAGGCTGAGAAGGCCATTGAAAATCCTTCAAAACGAGCTGAGTCCACTGGGATTGAAACACTTCGGTATTCTTAATGACCGACGGCATAGGTGGTAGCGGATCGGCGTAGCTTGTGCGCGATCCAGTGTTTGCCATTGTGCTTGTCATTGTGATAATTGCAACTGTTGAAGTGATCGATAGTTGATTGATTTGGATTTCCCGTTCGTATTAATTGGTATGGATCGGTGATATATAAGGGAGGGTTGAACAAAGGTAGGTTTTCTGTCATGGCCGGCATGATGTCAGCGAA
Organism: Tremellales sp. Uapishka_1; assembly: GCA_035521475.1. Lineage (NCBI taxonomy): Eukaryota > Fungi > Basidiomycota > Tremellomycetes > Tremellales > Tremellales sp. Uapishka_1. Next base: position 5,542 of record JASZXS010000377.1, on the reverse strand, counting down.
TTTGACTGAAAGGACACAGAAAGTGGTGCGAATCTCACCTGATGAAAGGTTGCCGGCGACACCGCTCCTGCGTCTGGCCGGGTCGCAACACAAGACTGCCAGAGGAGAGCGAGGCGACCAGGAGGCGGGCGCCGTAGCGCAGGAAGTGCTTCTTGTACACGAACGACTATCCTGAAACAGTAGCTAGGCGTCAAGAGCGAGATACTCAGGAATGGCTACCGATCTCGAGAGAAGCTACGTTGATGGTCTTGGTACCCTGGTGTATTCGAGTCTGGGATGTTTGACAAAGTACAGCAAGCGGATCTTGAAATGTCGAACAAGGGGAGAAATCAGCAGCAGGAAACGGGGTAAACCGCAATAAGAGAACTTCCTCAATACCATCCCTGCGCTGCTGGGCCATCCAAATAGGAGAGTCATGCATGAGAGCAAAAGAGCAGTAGCGGCCAACTAAAACGGGTGGACTGACTAACTGATTTGCCACTCAACGCCACCCATGCCACCTCCACCCTTACATTCTCCCATTTTGCCATCCTTTCCGAACCTCAATCCACCTCGACAACATGTCGCAGACTCAGTCGTTTGCGGTCCCTCTAGAGAACACACGGGTAAGCGGGCCTGGCATGAGTCGGAGGAACGCAGCTTACTTCAAGACAGAACGTTACCATCGTCGCTCATGTTGACCATGGGAAAACATCGTTTGCAGACTCGCTGCTCTCATCCAACAATATCATCTCGTCGAGACTCGCCGGCAAGCTCCGCTTCCTCGACTCCAGGGAGGACGAGCAGGAGCGAGGCATCACGATGGAGTCTTCGGCTGTATGTCAGCAGCAGGTGAAAAGAGCATCTAGGTGCTGATTTACTTGAAAATCAGGTGTCGCTGAGATTCGATATGACGAGACTGCAGCCCGACGGCACGGGTACGTCTGATCCTTGTGGAAAGGAAGGCAGGAGAAATGCTAAAGCTGTGCGCTCGCAGCTACCGCCATGAAGCACCTCTGCAACGTTATAGATACGCCCGGTCATGTAGATTTCGCGTCCGAAGTCTCGTCAGCGTCGAGACTGTGTGATGGTGCATTGGTGTTGGTTGATGTTGTCGAGGGAGTTTGTACACAGGTATGTGGCTCAGCTACCATGCTGTCGTCCATGTACTGAAGGAGGTCCACCTAGACGATAGCCGTCTTGCGACAAGCATGGCTGGACCGATTACGCCCCTTACTCGTGATCAACAAAATGGATCGACTGATCACCGAGCTCAAGCTATCGCCTTCCGAAGCCTACCACCATCTCTCACAGCTGATCGAGCAGGTCAACGCCGTCATGGGATCATTCTACGCCTCCGAGCGTATGGAAGACGACATGCGATGGAGAGAGGAGCGGGAGAAGCGGCTGGAACAGCGTCGGGAAACCGAGGAAGAGCTGGGCATCAAGGAGGACGACGGGGAGGAAGACGTCTACGAAGAAAAGGAGGACGAGGACCTGTACTTTGCGCCCGATAGAGGAAACGTCCTGTTCGCTTCGGCGATCGATGGCTGGGCGTTCCGCTTGGGGAAGTTCGCCAGATTATACGCTGAGAAGCTGAAGATCAAGGAGGGCAATCTGAGAAAGGTTCTTTGGGGAGATTGGTACCTGGATCCGAAAACGAAGCGAGTGGTTGGCCGAAAGAAGGCCCAGGGGAGGAATTTGAAACCGATGTTTGTGCAGTTTGTGTTGGAGAATGTGTGGAGGGTGTACGAGACTGTGTTGGGTGACTAGTGAGTCTCTCTTAATTCATCACCAGTACCTTGTCTGATAAAGTACAGCAACCCTGATCAAGTCACCAAAATCGTTACGGCGTTGAATGTCAAATTGGCGCCAAGAGACTTGCGGTCGAAGGACACGAGGAATCTCTTGACGCTGATCATGCAGCAATGGCTTCCGCTCTCGACGACAACATTTCAAGCCATCGTCGACGTGGTTCCTTCGCCCTCTGCGGCTCAAGCACTTAGAATGCCCTACATGCTCCATCCAGACAAAGCGGCTTCTTCGTCGACTGCCCTCCAGCCTGAAAACCCGCTCGAAAAGGGGTTGTACGAATGCAATCAGAGCGAGGAGTGCAACGTCATTGCATACGTCAGCAAGATGTTCGCGGTCCGGAGGGAAGAGCTGCCGGAATTCAAGCCCAAGGAACTGACGGCGGAAGAGATGCGTCAAAAAGGCAAGGAGGAGCGGGAGCGCCGGGCGGCGGCCTTGGCCTCGGGAGAGAAGGTGGAATCGCGGCCGACAGAGATTGACGGCATCGAGTCGTTATCTCTTACCGAGGACGCCAAGGAAACGTCGGCGGCCTCTACAACTAGACCAACGACCGAGACGGAACAGAACCCGGAAGTCCTTTTGGGCTTTTCGCGAGTCTTTTCGGGCGTTTTGAAGCGCGATACAGAACTCGTTGCTGCGCTTCCGAAATACGACTCGGAACTGGCGCCTACGCATCCGAGAAACGCAAGATACCTCACCCGCATCAGAGTATCGGATCTGTACATGATGATGGGGAGAGAGCTCGTGGCGGTAGAAGAGGTTCCAGCGGGACATGTCTGTGCGATTGGCGGACTGGAGGGCAAGGTTCCGAGGAACGCGACGATCTGGGCACCGATCAGTAGAGGGTTGAACGAAGGGGAGAAGGTGGAGACGCGACTGATCAATCTAAGTGGGATCTCCATGCAGGTAAGCGTGACGACCATGGTGATGATATAACGTTGATGGGTGATGATTACAGAGCGCTCCTATAGTCAGAGTCGCGCTGGAACCGGAGAACCCAAGCGATATGCCGAAGCTGGTGCGTGGACTGCAAATCCTCAACCAGGCCGATCCGTGTGCCGAATATCTGGTTCAAGAGACGGGCGAACATGTGATTCTCACTGCTGGGGAGTTGCATCTCGAGGTGAGTTAGCTCTGGATCGATGTAAACACGAAATGTGCATACTGAGGCGGGAATGGCAGAGATGTTTGAAGGATCTGCGAGAAAGATACGCCAAATGTGCGATTCAAGCGTCCGAGGCCATCGTTCCTTTTAGAGAGACTGCCATCAAAGTACCCGGTATGGAGTGCCGTCCTCCAAAAGTAGACCTCCTGCTGATGGTCGTCGCAGATATGGCGCCTCCTAGGACGAAGGACGCGGCACGGGGAACCGTTTTGGGCTCGCTGCTGAACGGCTTGGTAACTTTCTCTCTGCGCGCTACACCCATACCGCCGACCATCATCGCCTTTCTGCTAGACAATACATCGTCGATAGCGAGTATGTCGGTGCAAAAACGTACATCCTCGACGGATGAAGAGGAAGATCAAGAGGAGCGAGACGCGGGCGAGGGCCAGGACCAAGGGCGGAAACTAAACTCCACGCAATTCTGGGATCAGCTGGAGAAGCTTTGCGATCAGGCGGGTGGCGAGTGGGTCGGTGCCGCAGACAGGATCTGGACGTTTGGTCCGAAAAAGATGGGCGCAAACATCCTTTTGGATCCCATCGGAAGGTCGCAACTGAGGTTAGTCGGATTGCCGAATGTCCGAGGGCCGGATTATTGATTCTAGGTCAGGCTGAGGGGAAAAGAACAACTGGTCGTTTCTGCGCGAGCTGAGGGAAAGACGGCGGACGAAGCTTTGGCGTCTACGGAAGAGTCTACAGACGCTCTCGATTCGGATGAACGGGCTGAGTTGCGAATGCTGAGGGACTTTGACGATTCCACCGAGGCTGGATTCGGGATCGCTACGTTTCAAGGACCGCTGTGTTCCGAGCCCGTGGTCGGGATGGCCTGGGTGGTGGAGAACATTACGTATAACAAAGACGAGAACGACTCTGAGCAAGGTGGGCCCGTCTTCTGGTGTGCTAATGATCAGGAGGCCGACCAGATTACAGGGAAGGGAAAAGCGTCGGCGATTGTGGGCGCGTTGATTTCGTCGGTCAAGGATGCTTGTCGAGCTGGTATGCTTGATTGGTCTCCTCGTATCAAGCTGGCGATGTACACTTGTGACATCCAAGCCTCCAGTGAGGACTTGTCATTGCGATATGCTAGTGTGCGGACTGACGATCGCTTCTCAGCCGACGTGCTGGGCAAAGTGTATGCGGTAGTCGCCAGACGAAGAGGACGGATCGTCTCGGAGGAAATGAAGGAAGGCACCTCGTTCTTTTCCATTCGAGCGATGCTGCCCGTCGTGGAAAGTTTCGGTTTCGCTGATGGTACGCCTGCCTTGTATACGTGCATTGGAAGCTAAAGTTGCCCGGATGTCTAGAGATCCGAAAACGGACATCTGGAGCAGCGTCTCCTCAGCTGATTTTTTCGGGGTACGAGACGCTCCCCCTGGACCCGTTCTGGGTTCCATCGACAATAGAAGAGCTAGAGGATCTGGGCGAGAAGTCCGACCGGGCGAACGTGGCCAAGGTCTATGTGGACGCGGTGCGGAAGCGAAAGGGCATGTTTGTGGAGAAGAAGATGGTCGAGTTTGCAGAGAAGCAGCGAACGCTGAAGCGGTGATCAAGGTCGCACAGAGATATAGAACATACCCTGCATGCATCGGAGTGAGGAGACGGGACCATCGGGAAACATGAGCGGAGATTCACAGATTGGAGACTTCGTTGCATAGACAGGTAATCAAGGCGGAGCAGGGTCGGAGCGAAGGACGTATACTCTACAGGAGACCACGGGGGTATGTATGTGAGGAAATGTTCTTTGCTAGACTAGTTTGACAATTCAATTTAACCAAAGCGACGTGTCGGTGCAGAACTAGAGAAAAGAAAGGAAAGAGGAAGAAGAGGGAATTGAAGAGTAGTTATAAACACGGGAGACCCAAGATGATTGCTTTCTCACGCTTCACTGCACCGGACGGACACCAAATCTATTGGGTATATTGGGCGGTGCCGATCTCCACTGGCGACGCGGGCGAGTAGAAATTTGATCCAGGTGGTGGCGGGAAGGGGAACGACGGTCTATGCCTGGGGGATATCGTCAATATTGGGCAGGTGATTTTTATCGTCGCCAGCAAGCAGGACTGACCATCTCTGCCAGCTTTGGGGATCGCTTCCATCCCCGCTGCTCGATTTCTCCATGTCGTCACCCTGCGACATGGGCGGCGCGAGGAGTCCTTCGCGCTGCTGGAACCCGTTGGGAGCGAAGGGCATCGCAAACTCGGGCCGGCCGTCGTTGCCCATTCCCGAGGGGGAGAAGCTGCGGCCGAGCGCACTCGAGCCCGTCTGCGCGGACGGCGACCCGTAGCCCGAAGGCCGGCGGTACGGGTGGGGATGTGGTTGTATCTTGGACGGCGAGGTGGGATATCGATAGGGCGATTTCGCGGCCTCGAGCATGGCCGTGCCGTCCTTGTGGAGCCCGACGACGCCCTCAAAGTACCCGCCCACGCCATCCTCCCCCAGGGAACCGGAGGATGTGCCGCCGCCGCCGCCGCCAATATTGTTGAGCGCGGGGTCGAGCACGAGCGGCTCGTCCAACGGGACATTCATCGACATGTGGTTCTGGTCTTGCGCTTGGGCTTGTTGGGCGACGTCGTCGGGCGTGAGAAGGAT
>JASZXS010000376.1:0-16140 GCA_035521475.1 Tremellales sp. Uapishka_1 | reverse complement strand
GAGGAGGCGTGCTGGTCTCGATGGCGGAAAGCTGGGGCAAGAATCGGTAGGTGCTGCAGGTCCTCTTTGACTCGTCTCTAAATCGACGACCACCATCAGACCGGTCGAAGGGGATATCCCCATCTCGACGAAGCCCGTCCGTCCGCACGACTGGACTTTCTCCACCATTTATGCTGGGGATACGACGGGGCCATCTGTAAGCTGTTCCGGGCCCACGCGTCTCCCCGTCAGCTATGTACTGAATCTTGAGTTGGGACAGACATTTCAGCCCACTACGACGCATTCCATACCGATGAAGCTGCTCGCTCGACAAGACGCCGTCCTTGATCGAATACTGTTCTACGAGGACGTTCCGCTGTTCGAGGACGAGCTACATGATAATGGCGAATCCATACTGAATGTTCGGATAGTATGTCCCCCCCACCCGCCATCAAGACCAGAGACCCCCTACTGACATTCTGCCCAGAGAGTCATGCCGCATTCCTTCTTTATCCTCTCTCGTCTCTTTGTCCGGGTCGACAACGTCCTGTTCAGGATTTACGACGTGAGGATATACCACGCCTTCGGGACGGCCGAGGTTATCCGCGAGATCACCGGTATGGAGGGGGAGTATGCAGATGTGAAACAAGTGAGCTGCGCCGAATCTTCTGTGGATTGACGTCGTAGCTCATGTGGCATAGATTCTCGAGAAACCGTCCGACCTTTCGCCGCTTACCGATGCGAACTTTGTTTCGCAAGCTCTGGCAGCGCTGAAGGCTAAAGGTATCGAAACGACCGATAGGGGAAAGCCGTGGCCCGGGCTGGGGACAAGGACGGAAGTGCTGCGCCTGCCAGGGGGCGTTGAGGCGCTCGAGAACCTGTCCATCTCGTAGTACCTTTTCGTTCACTGTCATGCTCTCTTCTTCTTTCCACCTTTCGTCGTGCATCGCCTTTTTATTACCTTGGAGCAAGAGCAAATCACCGGACCCGTCTATCGCCAGTATTCTATATACCCCATCCCATGCATGCAATCACGTATCCAAGTCCTGTCGCAATGCGCTAATCTCCCTGAACCCAGCCTTGCAGCACCCACCGACAATCACGCCCGCCCACACGCGCTCGCCCTCATGCGACTCCATCTCGATGGTCTTTGCGATCCCCGCCAGATTTTTCGCCCAGTCCTCGACCTCGAGGCCGTCCATGTTCGCCTTCCATGAGCGGGTGACGACGTCGTAGACCTGCCCGCCGTCCGGGTAAATCACGAACCAGGGCTTGGGCTTTGCACTGCCTGCTGTGAGATTCTCCTCCCGCAGGAGATGATTGAAGGTCGTCGAGAGGGCGGTGAGGTACTGCGGGGACGTGCAGTTGATGCCGATCCCATGAGGCACTGCCATCTCCTGCTCCTCGTTTTTGGCCTCGTCGTGGAAGAGGGCGCGGAAATACGCCTCCATGTCAAAGGTCGTGATGCCCGTCGTGAACGCCGAGGTGATCCAGAAGTTCTTCTCCCTGCCCTCGGTCCTCAGCCGCGTCATGCATTTGCGAATGGCGGTGATTTCCCTCAGGAGCGGGATGGTCTCGAAGGCGATCCACTGGATCTGCGCCCACGTCTCGGCGTCCTGTGCAAAGACCGAGACCTTGTCGTAGTGGAAGTCGGCGAGCGCATCGATGGCGGCCCGCTCTAGCTCCTCTTGATCGGGGAGCTCGAACTTGCCGGAAGTGGTGGAGGTGGAAGGTGGGCCGTACGGCGGGGGATAGATGCCGGCGTACTCTTGTCCAGGGGAGAGGGTGCTGCCGAACGGTCCGATGGAGAGGGCGACCTGCTGTGCAGCCGTACAGGTCGAACGGGCGAGCGAGACGGACGACCGCATGATGCGTTTGGCTTCGTCCAGCGAATAACCAGACTGGACAAGCGCCGGGAGGGTCATTTGATACCTACACGTTTCCGCTTAGCACGAGCTCGATGCTGGACAGTGTACTCACGTCGCGGTCTGCACGATATCAGCCCCCGAAGAGATAAAGCCCGAGTGGACGGCAGCGATCGCGCTGGGATCCTTGGCCAAGAGCTCCGAGCCCCACATACGCCCCGAGACGTCCTGGTTCATGGATTCTAATGTCGTTCCCTGCGGATTCCCTCAGCACGAACGCATGGAACGTTACCGGTGACTTACCATCCCACCATCTAGCACCAGTATACGAGGACTCGAGGACGCCATCTTGTCGTATGTTTGGTCAGCAATAACAATATTATCGGAGAACGGTCAGAAACAAAAGTCTACGCAAGATTTCGGTAGACTTTCTCTTTCCGTCGGAAGCTAGCCGAACCCGAGTTGATGTTGGTTTGGCAACGACAACATCACGCCTGATCCTATTCTTATCCACCAGCCTACTTGCACCCTCAGGACGTGGAAGTCGAGCATGGACAAGTCACTCCTCTCCATCGGATCACACTGCTTCCTCTGCGGGCTCAATGATTTTCTTCCCTTTCAATGCTCTCATTGCCACCAGACATTCTGTCAATCCCACATTCAGCAGCACGCATGCGTCGAGGCGACGTCTTCGACCCAAGAGCCTCGGCAAAAGCGTGCTAAAACCGAGTGTGGCTTGCCCGAATGCGAGAAGCCGACGTTGGAGAGCGTTGCGGGCATGGACGAAGGGGAGGTCCGGGGATTCCGGTGTCCAGGTTGCGATGTCGCTTTCTGCGTGGCGTGAGTCTCTTCGTTTGATGTGTATGCAACGAGCTGAGGCCGTATGCTAGGCATCGGGCGCAGAAGGACCATGCGTGCTCGGCGCCAGAAGCTGGATCGCAAGAAGCTCGGGACATCGTTCGCGCAGACCGTAAGGCCAAAGCAAGGGCCTTGCTCGCCAGAACTTTCCCCGAAACGCTCGACCGAGTCATTCCGAAACCTCCGCCCGGACGCGACGTAGTGCGCAAGAAGGAGAAGTCGCCCGAGAGATTACCCCCGTCTTTGCTGCCCGAGGTAGAAAAGCAGGTCGAACCCGCCGAAGTGGAGAAGAAGGGGAAAACAAAGGAGGAAAAGGTGTACGAGATGCATGTGCGTAAAGTGCGCTCGCTCGCTGGACCGCTGGTGGTTGGAGCTACGGGAGGGGAAGGGGAGCGGCGGTTTTTTGAATGGGGGGTGGATGAGAAGCGGGTGCTATTGGACGGCTGGGAAAGGACTGGGAAGTGGGCTGGAAAGGTGGACCGAAGCTGGGTGCCGGAGGTACTCATCTGATCTCTCTTGGTTATGATGAGGCTGACGATGGTGGGTTGGGTCAAACAGACGACGCCGGTCGGAAAGGTATTTGACCTGCTGATCGCTCGATCCAAGGTTGCCCGCCCGAAAGATGTGAGCGATACGACACAGGTGCGACCGCTTCCTCCTTCTCCCCAGTATCATCTCATCTTATCGTTATTCCAGAACTTGAATCTCCTCTGCTTGTCTGGTCTTCCCGGCAGCTCGCGCACGATCAAACGCCTCGATTTCGCCCAACCAGCATCGCGAATTCCCCAGGCTAGTCTCGTTGTTCTCGTCCGTGGCGCGTGGCCATCATAGACCTAATGGATATGAGCGTGGGTGAGACGGCGGTGCGGAACGGGGTGATTAAGCGAGGTAGAGGGTACACGGTGATATAGAGCGGGGTATCAGATGCATGGGTATATGTTGTATTGTCGTTGATTCAACCGTCTATTTGATCTTGGCCTCGGTGAACAATACGTGTTTCTTGACTGTGAAGCACATCAGCATTTCCTCACCATGGACTGGCAGCGCAGTAAGACCTACTCTTCGGGTCGTACTTCATCATGGCGAGCTTTTCCGACACCCGTGGACGGGACATGGTGTAAAAAAAGCCGGTCAGGGCGGTCGAGACCATCCGCACCAGTATACGTCTATCCAAAGATGAGCATGCGTCCAGTCCCCGCGAAGGAATGTTCAAGACTGACCTCTGCTTGGCTTTGGGCGCCATCGTGTAGGGTGTATACAGTGGTGGTGGACCTCCTCTCTGATCGCTCTCTCTCTCTTGCCCGACTTTTATTATTATTCCAGAATAATTCCACTTGATCCCGGGAATCTGTCGGCCGACGAAGCGGAGGCAATCGCGTCGCGTTGCCGATATTGCTTTTGCTTTTCGGCGGCTCTCATCACATCTCTGGATCGTTCTCGGGCTTCACACATGGGCTCAGCATGGACGACGACTACTTCTCTCTCTCCTCCATCCTGGCAGAGAACCACGTAAGCACTCACGAAACAATCTGGATGCAAAGCTGACATCGCCCAGAAACTAGACTGCACGTTCACTCTCCCCGTCAGGGGCCTTGGCTACCTCGAAGGCGGCACAGAGCCCGATGTACTCCTCCTCAAACCCCCTATCTTCCCACTCCCGGCTTATACTTTCTCTAGATCCAAGAGAACGCCAAAGTCCAACTACCGATGTGGTTGGCGTCCACGCTCTCCCTCAACGAATTCACCACGTTCCCCATCCCGGCCCCGTACTCGTACCGTGTCAAATCCGCGCTAAAGGCCTCGGCCCCCTCGGTCAAGCTGGGCAACTTGGTAGGCGGCAACGGATGGTGGTACAAGTGGGGCGAGAAGATCGCATCGGTGTAAGTCGACCTTGATAGAGTGGCGGTCGCTTCTGATCAGCTGGGTGGATAGGCTGGACGACGAGCCGCAATTAGAGCTCTTGTCGATGTTGCTTAGAGTAAGTACGCAAAAGTCGCCATCAAATGATCAATGACGAGCCTCCCATTCAGACATTTGCAAATCGCCTGCCTTCGCTCCAGGATCTCTCGGCGCACCACGCCTCGTCGGACCATTCAGGCAGCGAAGCGGGCGCGAGCTCGGGCGAAACATTCAAGGAAGGAATGGAGGGCGAAGAGCGCGAGTGCAGGTCTTCTCATATTCTATACTGATCAAGCCAGTTACTGACATCGGCTGCAGTATTCGCTATCGGTCAAGAGTCAGGCCGTATGACCAAGAAGTGGTATGACACGAGTCGGAAGTGATACGAGTAGGAAGTAATACAGGGCATCTAGAGGGAGGGAGACGATCTTGTTGTAATGGATGTATAATGCCAGCTAGTATGCTACAGCTACTACCTACAATCTAAGGTACATGTGTCACAGATCGACCCCCGGGACCCACTCTCTCCCCTCCTCACCCTTCTCTTCCTCCCATTCTCCCTTCCTCGCTCCCTCACTCCTGCCTAGCTCCCATCGGTCCCATCTTCATTTCCCCTCGGTATCTCCCCAGTGTCTTTCCCCGTCTCACCTAATCCTGCCCACTCTTCCTCCTCCCCTTAATTGACTTCCCCCCGCGCGTGCTTTTCCCGCCCGTATTCTTTCTCGCCACACTCTTCCCACCCGTCGTCGTCCTCGGCACCGCCTTCCCGCCCGTTCGCGGCCGTTTACTCGCCGGCGGCCCTTCGACCACCTCCAGATCGGAGTCATCCTCATTCCCGTCGTCGTCAATCTCGATCGGGTCCTGGGTGGACCCCGACGGCTGCGGCCTCGCGATCAGCCGCGTGGACGCGCGTCTTGGTCGAACCGGCGCAGCGGGAGCCATCGCCGAGACGGCCGAGACGCTAGTAGCGGGAGACGGCGCGTCGGGCTCGGACGCATAGAGCATCGTTGCGAGTTGTCGCGCCGAGAGCGCTTCGCCGGCGAGGCCGTTTCCGAGACTTCGTTCGGCGGCGAAGTCCCGCCACGACATTTCGTCCTCGACCTGTCCTTCGTCCGAGGTGTCCGGGACATGATCCCGCTTCATCTGGGGCCCGAAGAGATACATCGGTATCGAGGACGTATCTTTGAAGGGTCGGCTCGCCAGGAACTGATCTCGATGGCCGGAAAGAGGGGGGTTCGGTGTCATTTGCTCAAACATCTCCCATGGACGGTCGTCGAGTGGAGTGCATGCCTCGAACGATGACTCGTCTGGCGCTTGAGATCCTCCCAAGACCATCGGTCGGCGCGCGGGTGAAGCGTATGGAAGAGCTTGTCGAAGAGATGGCAGAGCGGGAGGTGTATGGAGAGACGATTCCCATAGGAGAGCGGTATGGACGGCTGTGCGGTATTGCGGCGGTGCGGCTGCATCGACGAGGCCGATCAGAATCTCTTCTACAAGACACACAGAAAGAACCCACCGTCCACAATGAAAGCTAGAATGTCCGACAGGTAATCCACTGGCATCCCAAACTCGGGTGTCGAAACAATTGCCTATCGATCGTCAACGACCGCGTCTCCTCTCTCGCGCATTGAACAGAGACTCACCACAATGACCTTGAAGAACGACACTGCCAAGTTGCTGAATTGCGGTTTCGCCACCGATACCTGTCCTTCGGAGCCAGGCAATCCCAGTGTAAACCTGAGAATCTTTTCCACAACCTTCAGAAGCGCTCCGGGAGACGGCACCTCAAAGTCCCCGTCTCCGTCTACCACCAGGGCATGAACGTCGCTCTCGGCCAATATCTGTCTTTGGACCGATTGCAACGCCACCGCGAGGAGGTCCAATAACCTGTCCCTCGCCGCAACTGCGGTCTCGTTTTGCGATTTATCCATGTTCCGTGAAGTAGAGTCAAGGATCCGGAGAGAGAGGTCAATGGACTGGATCGCCGTCTCGGCGTCGTGAAGCTGCTCGGCACCCATCAACTGAGCCAGCAACATCGCCAGCCGTTCCAGTCCTGCTGCCAGGATCTGTCTCGTCAGCCTCAAGTTCACTGTGACCAGCTCACCTCTTGCGTAACAACGGGTTCGATCCCTCGGAAAGCCTCGCACAAGAGATCGGTATCGTCTGCGGTGCTCTCGCGATCGATACTCGCTCTCACCAGTAAAACCAATGCTTGGCGCGCTTCTTCCGGTGCGTCCCCCGTCTGTATCCGCATCGCAAGACGCTTGAATTCGACCCGCATTTCGAGGACGATCCGCGTCCACCGCCAAGCACTGAACCTTGACATGGAATTCAGCGATGGCAGCGCGGTGTCCGAAGACGAGCCTGCGTCATCAGCAACCTGACCCACAGGACTTGCACCAAAGAGCGTACCAGAGCTTCCGTCCGACATGATGAGCTTCAGCGTTTCCACCATTCCAGCCTCCAACGCGGGATCAGATGATTTCTTGCTCCACTCGCTCGATAGGAAGGCGTCCTTCAGCAGGTCCAGATGGCGGAAAGCCGCCGTCTTGAACTCCTGCGTCTTGGCGAGCGAATCGAGCAGATTCGAGATCTGCGCCTTGAGTTTTTCGCTGAAGGTCTTTGTGGTTCCTAGCACTACAAGATACGGGAGATGCTGAATGAGCGTCTCCATCTTGACCCCGGAAAAGACCTTCTGGCGGGTGGTCTGCAATACAAGCGATTCTCGTAGGGTCGTAGGGGGCAGGTGTTTGTGTTCTTTGGTCAAGAGTAACTGCTGAGCAATGACGACGGTGTTTTCGAGTGCGTTCATCGAATTACGAGGTAGGCGACGGGCGGAGAGCGTGATCGATGAGGCATGTTTCCAGTCGGGGTACACCATGCTCTCCAGTATTGTCGCAGCAGAGAGAAGTCTGCGAACGGCGAGGGTGAGGACGAGATTTGAAAGCGCAAATGAAGTTTTCCGACCGAGTAATTCTATCCGGGCGGAAGCTGCATGGCCTGCGAGCCACGACGCAACTACTGGATCCAGGAGATCTCCAAGGTAATTGACAACCTTTTCCACGTGCGCGACGACAGAGCCCAGGACGAGCAATGGTGTGCTTCCGTTCGGGCTTGCGGACTCAACAACTTCGATGATTGTCTGCCACCACGGAGAAGACCAATTCGAGAAAGGTCCATGCCGGATAAACATCTTCGGGGCGAGAGCGCAGACTGCCGTCGTGTCTCCCTTCATGAAGCCGGCCCGAAGAACAGTCAGGCTCTCGCTCGGCGCAGCATGACCACCGGCAGTCTGAGAAGCCTCCTGCTGAATGTCAAAACAGCTACGTTATGTTGGGGCGTTGAGGAGACTCACCAAGATGCGCTTGGCCTTTGCGCCCCTGACTTTCTTTGTCGCCTCGGCATCGAGTCTGCCATTATCCGCCATCGCTAATAACAGCTCCGATAGGCCGTGATGCCACTTCTCGCGCCGTCTGAGCCGCTGAAATCGATCCATGAGGGCATTTGCGAGACGTCCCCACGCGTCGATGGAAGTCCAGACATCCTCGTGCCGCTTGATGGCGTCAACAATGACCGACAACACCTCCATATCGGACGACATCTTCAGCCCTTTCAGCAAGAGCTACGGCAGGTCAGCGCCGTTCTTCTATTGGTGGTCAACCTACATCGGTGATGGTCGAAAAGGCGACCGATGATCGGTAAAGGTGCAGCATCCGTGCAAAAGTTGAAGCGTCCATAGCCGGACTCTTTCCCTGCCTGGCCCCGTTAGACATGCTCCCAGCTTGACGACTCACCTGACCAGACTCGCAGCTGCTGTCGGGAACGTCCAGAAGCGCGCTTGTAGGAACAGGTAACGGTTGAGTTGTGGGGGCCAGATGAGATGATGGTCCAGGGCATCCCGTAGTTCTGCGCTCCGACCGTACCGTTCTACCTTGTCAGTTTTGCCCCAGAAAGATCCACTCACTCCAACCAAATATCTCTGGAAGATATTCCTCCACTTCCTCCTTGTAAGACTGAAGCATGGCCTGTTCCTGCTCTTCGTCCAGCCTTTGAGCGACCAGACTATCACCGCATAACGCCAACCGCCGTTGTCGGAGCAAGTCCTTGGCTTCCACAAAAATGGGCATCGCGCGGAGTAGAGATAGATGATGGGACTCTGTGCCGCCTTCCGCACGACATCTGACCGTGTATCCCCTGGCAATTATCGTTTGAAGATAGCGGCCGTACGAAAACATCCCCTGTCGAGTCAATTCGCCAAACGTGATCCCGATCGCGAGAATGTTTTTGTTCTGCTGCGCCGTCTTTGACGAGTCGAGCCAGTTGTAGAGGATGGGAAACATGTCCATTTTGGTCGGTTTCGGAAGTTTCGCTCGATGTTCGTCATGCAATTCGACCCACATCAACAACAGAGTGTGTACAGCATACGGCCGGTGTCCTCCAAGGTAGAAGAGTCCCATACTCCAATTAAGGAGGATGAATATTTTTTCCTCTAATTTGGTGATGTCCAGGGAGGACGACTCGGGAGCGGTCGAGCCACTGAAATACGATTTACACAGTTTCGACATGTCGGTATCGCCGCATATCGAATCGAGTTTCTGTGCCCGGTCAGGCCAATTCGCCATATCAAGGTGGACAGACACCTACATTTACTTCGTCCATTTGTTGCCGTCGAGGACTGGAATTGCTCTCCGCAGTTGTGGCGCGAAAAATCATCGCCTCGTTCCGCTTCTTTATTTGCTTGAATGCCTTCGTTCCACGATGATCCGCCGAAGAGAATGTGGCGCCGGCAGCCTCCAAGGACGACTTCTGGCGCTCAAGATGGGCGAAAATAACAGTTGTCAGAAGATCCGTGTGAGACTTCCAGGTGATCGGACTGAGAAGGACTTCGGGAGTGGCGTCGAAAAGGGACTGGTGTCGCGGGTCAGATCGGCTGGACGGAACTCTCCGGATCAACTTACTGTAATGATGTTTATCAGGAGATCTTGCACTCTGCCAAGAGACGCTACATTCAAGCCTGCCCGAATCTAGGATGGTCAGCCAATACCCTGCACACGGATCGCTCACCTCTATGATCTTGTCACAGCACGCCCTGATGGAATGACGTCCAATAGAGAGGTGGTGTGCCATATCCGGGAGATAAGAGGTGATGAGTTGGGCCATAAATCCCACCTGAGCTAGGTTCGACGTCGCCAGCGAGTCGGCGAGCCATCCGCACAGAATCCGGGAGGAGAGCAAACGTCGCGTATGCAGTTTGCGCAAGAGTGTCATGCTGGTACAATCGATCAATCACAATTGCCAAAGCGGATTGCACACCTACCTATAGCTCCACTTCGCAGACCACCTTGCTCTGGTCTTTTCATCGCCGAGAGCGCCGACTACTTTAGGTCCAGGAACGGTTGGTTTAGCAACGCCTTTTGCCTGGGTAGGCAGAACCAACTGTCCGAGTTGGATTTGCAGCCACGAAGTGAACGTCATGGTGAAGTCGAGGGTGTACCAGTCGTTGCTCAGAAGTGCTGGTGCGGCTGTGTTGGTAACGGTGGCGGTGGAGGAAGGTGTCGCTGCGGCAGGTGAAGGCGCCTGTACGGGTGTCGGGGCAGGTTGCGCTCTGCCTCTATGGGCGGTGATCTCGTTGACCCCCAAGACGCGAATGAACCAGACCGCTCGCTCGACCGGTATCGGCTCGGGAGCCGGCTTGGGACCACCGCTCGGCGTACGATTGTGGCCTGCGCCGAGGGAAGCCGACGGCGGAGCAAACATCGTGTCGAGCAGTTCGAGGCCCTTGAAGCCGTGCGGAACCGGATTCCGCATCAATCGATGTAGGGGGATGGTCGGGTTTGATAGCTCAGAGAGGAATTGGGAGCGTTTTGTATCGTTGTACGTCACCCGCACAGGTATCCGAAACGACCGTTCTCTGTGCAAATCATCAATATAGGATTGCCGCAATCAAGATATCGAAGGCTCACCCTAACGGGGGCATACTCTCGTTCCGCTTTTCTGCAACCTCCTTCCCCAGCTCATTGAGCTCGGCCAGGCCGCCCTGCATGAGCTGCTTGTAGATAGGTCCATGCATGGAGAAACTTTCCGCCTGATGTGTAAAAGACAGTCAGAATCTGCTTGTGCCGCCGCTTTCCGACAAGAAGGTCTCTCTTACCGTAATGGCTATAGGTGCCTTCCCGCTGAACCCATTCTTGACATTCTCCTCGGTGAGTACGTCTTCAGGCTGGTTGTTCCCCGGTCGGGAAGGGTAGAAGTCGGGGTAGCCTGCGAGTACATTATTTCGTCAGTCTCGGCTTTCTCTTGGCGTCGATTCCGAAGCAATGAGCTCGTCTGAGCGTTCCCGGACAGGTGTATCTGGAGATCTGAAGAAGCAGCTGGGTTCCCACCACCCCTCCCGGCTGTGTTCCAGAGCGCAGAGCCTTAAATTTTGGAGACAGAAGGTCGACTCACCCAGATCCGCCCGCTCGTTCAGCACCGTTCGCCATCCCGGCGGCCCATATTCCTCAATCTCGACCGCAGGAGCTGCCCTGGTCGCGTCGCTGCCGGCGTTGAGCTTGACCCCGGCTTTGGCTCGGGTGGCCAGAGGTCCTCTGCCGGGAATACTGCCCGAGCTCGAGCTCTGCTGCACGCCGGGTGGATAGCGAGGAAGGGGCGGCATTATCGATTATTTGTGACGATGTGTTAAGGAGTGCAGAGTGGACAGCCTCGGGGTCGCTGTGTTGCGGAAATCATGTGCGGAGTGTTGTCATCGTGCCATGCTGCAGTGCGTGTTGTTATATGTGCAATGTTCTTCTGCTTGTGCGTTCAGTTCTGCCGGAGTGGAATGGGATCAAGACGACGAGAAGCAACAGGTGAGGTCATGCTCGCCGGAATTAACCCGACTCTAACCTTGTTACATTCTCCTTTTCCCACTTGATTTCTCGCCTCTGTCCCATTTTATGGTCCATCACGCTTGAGGTGAGTAGACAGAGGAAAGAAGAGGATGTAATGCTAATATTCACTCTTGCAATAGCGAAAGTCCACTCATACATCCTCCCACCATGCCCATCGAGTTCCCCCACCGAGCGTCTTCTTCCTCCTCGTCCTCCTCCTCTTCCATCTCGTACCCCTCGTCAGACACCTCATCGCTGGATCGCGAAGAGGAAGCCGCAATGATACAAGAAGAGTGGCTAGAGAGTCTGCGGCAGATCGAGGTGGTACTGTCGATCATCATCTTGCCGTTCTTGGGGAAATGGTACGGCCGACGAGCGAGCTACTGGTGTAGGTTCTGATTCCTTCTACTGTGATCGCCTACTGAGATCATGGACGAGAGTAGTATATGCCCGCTATCAAGGAATCGGCATCGGCAAGGCGTTTTTCGGTCTCTGATCTCCCTCATGCATTTCATCTCCTACTCTCCACCCGTCTGACCATAGCCTCCAACGTCCGATCCTTCTTCACCTCCCACCCAGACCTGCGCATCTCGGCCACGACTTGCTCGCCCTCCTCCCACTGCTGGTTCTTGACGATACCCGCCAGCAGAATGATCCACGTATCTCCATTGGGCTGGACTTTATCGTGTATCATCCTCCTCAGGAGCCTGGCCTGACCGCGGCTCGTCTGCCGGAAGATCATGTTCCACCCGATGTGGTTGAGCTCGAGCCCCTGGTCACGCATCCGCTTGACTGCCCGCCATCCATCCTCCTCCCATCCACCCTTGAAGTAACCCGAGACCAGGCCGGTCCAGGTAACAACCGACGGTTTCAGTCCCTGCTTCTTCATCTCATCCATCATTTCTTCGGCGTTTTTCATGCCGGTCCGATGACCCGCCTTGGCGAGGTCGGAAATCAACAGGGAAAACAGCCGCTCGTTCGGCCGAATCCCTTGGGCTTCCATCGCTTGCAGCGCGGCCTTGGCCATGTCGATCTGATGGCCGCGCAGAAGACCTTGGACAAACGTCGTGTAGGTCACGATGTCGGGATGGAGCCCAAGGGTACCGGCGAGCTGAAACAGTCGGTTCATGGAGTTGATGTCGGCTGCACGGGCATAGTGTCGGAGAATCGTATTGATCGTGATGAGGTCGCACGGGATCGTCGACGTCGGTTGGCAGGCTTGGTCAAAGAGTTGCAGGGCGACACTGGGACCGGAGCCGGGAATCAGCAAGAGGGAAGAGATCAGATGGTTGAGCGCCGATGTTGGCGGAAAGACAGTTTTCCCTACGTTTCCCGTCAACAAGATCCTCCGCGACCACCGATCGGGTACTGGGTACTCACCTTTCCCCTCTTCGCTGGCAAGGTACAGATCTCGACATGCCGTATCATGGATGAGCATGTTCCACGCGACCTGTACTCCTTGCAGTTCCCCCAACCTCCCTAGTCCCTCCATGTACAAGTGGTACAGCTTCAAATCCTTTGCTATGCCATCCTTGCACGCAGCCTTCCATGCCTCGTTCAATTTTTCCAGGCGTTTATCCCTCGTGGATCCCTTTTCCACCACCGAGTCGTTATCAAGCGACTTGACCTCGTTGAGCGAGACGAGCGGGTTCTCGTCCAGTTTCGCGCTCAGCGAGATCAATGTGTGATGAATGATCAGAGGGATGGGGCGGGGGACGAGCGACATAGCGTCCTTGGCGCAGTTGACGAGCAGGGCCGACGGACGAGCTTGCGTAGGTCCGTAGCCTGCGGAACTGCAGAAATAGATGAATTTCGAGAGCAAAAGGATCCGATTCTTGTGGCTCAGGATCACTTCTGTGTCGCCGACCGGGGTGTCGAATCCGCTCTTGAGGGTATTCCAGAGACTGATGATGCTCGCGTCGTCGTGACGAGCGCGTAGATTCGATAGTCGCGTAGCGAGAATGTCGACGCTGGCAGGAAGCGATCCACTTCCGACTTTGGCATACAGACTTTCGAGATTCTGTCGTGTCTCTGGATCCAGTGGCGGTTCGCCTGTGCGTTCCAGGTATTTGACGACATGGGCAACGGGAGGCAGCGGATCGTCGAGGGGAGGCGCCGTCCATCTCCCCAAGCGCACTTGCAAGAGCGACCAGGCGGCCACAAGCGCCATCGGAGGTCGACTCGCGTTCTGCAGAGATGTCTCGATGGATCGCAGTGCAGCTTCATCCCGACCAGCGTTGCGGGCATAGCCAGCGTAGATTCCCGCTATGGCGTCCTCCTTGAGCTTCTCTTTCGACTT
Source organism: Tremellales sp. Uapishka_1 (assembly GCA_035521475.1). NCBI lineage: Eukaryota > Fungi > Basidiomycota > Tremellomycetes > Tremellales > Tremellales sp. Uapishka_1. The sequence goes on along the minus strand of JASZXS010000376.1, from coordinate 2,371 downwards.
GCCGGACCTGGAAGGCGGTGACGCCCGTACCGCCCGTCTCCAGCATATCGCTAGAGCTCGGAGTGCTGAATCATGCTCTTCGTCGGTAGATGCGGGATACTGGTTGACGAGCAGAGCGATTTCTTGAAGGTACGGGTCGAGGAGGTGATGGTGGGCGTCATTGAGGAGCGGCGTTACGGCAGCGAACACAGTCACGGGGTTGGGTAGGGTATGCTGGGTGGAAGTGGAAGGTGGATATAGAGCTGTGTAGAGTCGAGTCTTCAGAAAAGCCGGCGACAAGGGAGACGTCTCGTCTGGCATCTAGTAAGGAATGTTAGCGCTGGCCGAGTCTGGAACACGAACAACGCATACCTCGCCTGGTATATCTGCAGCATTATCGTGTCGAGTCTCTGGGATCGGGTTCTCTGGCAGAGACGCCTGCGCGTATCCCCTCGCAAGAGGTAGATTCCCCGCCGTTCGATATCCACAAGTCGAGAGCACTGCCGGCAGAAGCGTCCTTCTCGACCTCCTGGCTAGCCTCGGCGCCCATTTTGCTGCACTCCACATGAAGACCGGCTCTCTCAGATCGTCTTTGGCCTGAAGATGTCCCGTTGACCCAGAGAAGAGACGTATAGACAGATCCGAAATTTCAGTCCAATATGTATTACAACTCGCCAGACATTTTGCTTCCGTTTCCGTTCAAAAGCAAAGACATCCTTCGACTCCTCCTGTATCGTTCAATCATACCCACCGCACGATGGCTCCACCCGTCAAGACGCCCGCCGTCAGAGCTCCAAAAGTGCGGTACTATAAAGGCAAAGCGCCGGATCGGCCGACGCACTCGGACTCAGACAGCGACGATGAGGAACATATCGCAGTGGCTGAGCCCGTCAAGGTGGACAAGCGGGTGGTCGCTGGAGGTGCGGGGCGGATCATCCAGCAAGGGGATGAGAAGCCCAAGATGAAGCTTGCGTTGAGGGACGTAAAGGTACAAAGTGGGAAAGTCCTTATTGGTGGGCAAGTGCCGGGTGCCAAGGGTGAGTTTAGCGTTGCGGTCCTTGACGGTGAGCTTATGCATTTTGGGTAGGGGCAGAAGAGGAGAGTAGCGAGGAGGAAGACGAGTCCGAGGAGGAAGAAACGAAACCTGCCATCAAACCCCCCGGTAGTGAGGTGAGCTCCGAATCCTGCTCGGAGTCAGGGAGAACCACCTAACACTTCACCTAGTCCAGCGAATACGAGACAGACTCGGAGGAAGAGTCAGAGGAGGAAAAGAAGCCTGTTTTCAGACCGACATTTGTTCGCAAGTGGGTCAATGTGATTCCCTGTCCAGGTCGCCAGGCTGATCTTGAGTTGCAGAGGAGCAAGGGCGACCGTCTTGGCGGCAGAACAAGCCGAAGCAGCAGCGGAAGAGGCGATCAAAAAGGAGGAAGAGATGCGTGAACAGCGGAAATTGTACTCGAAGGAGCTGGCGGGCGAGACGATCCGTCGAGAACTGGCCGAGAGCATGTCCCACTTTGTTCCTGCATATGCGCCCGTACTGACACCGTGTGATAGGGGAAGCTGTGAACCTCATTCCCGACGTGGACGATGTGGACGGGCTCGATCCGGCGGTCGAGTTTGACGAGTGGCGAGCAAGAGAATTGTCGCGCTTGCTGAGAGATAAAGAGGCGCAAGCACTGATTGATGAAGAGAAGGAGGAGATCGAACGACGAAGGGCGTTGCCCGAGGAGCAACGGTTGCGCGAGGACGAAGAGCATGCGCGCAAGACGCGAGAAAAGGAGCGGACGCAGATGGGTTTCATGGAGAAGTACTACCACAAGGGTGCTTTCCACCAGGTATGTCATGGTGGCGGGCCAGTATGTGGGTGGTACTGACGAGAATGGAACGGAATAGGACGACGACCTTCTCAAGCGAGACTATAATATCGCGACAGAGAGCAGTGTGGACATGAGCATGTTGCCAAAGGTCATGCAGGTGCGAAACTTTGGGAAAATGTCCAGAACCAAGGTGGGTCATTGTTGGCAAGTGCCAGGGTAGCTGTGCTAAAAGAACTGGTTTCTCAGTATACGCATTTGGCGGACCAGGATACTTCGCAGGGCGGATGGGGAGCCGCTGCCAAGCCCGGAAATATTGGTACGACGACCACGGGATGCTGGAACTGTGGGTCCATCTCGAGGCGGAGTTGACTCGATTAATACTAATGAGGTGTGATAGGTGGGGGGCCGCATCTCAGACAGGGTGAGTTGTCTGGATGGACCGGAGCTCGTGCGCTGACGAGAGAGTGAAGATTGCCCGAACAATAACGTTAACGACCCAAGTCTACCTGGAGCGTTGGGGTTGGGGACGAGTGCGAACACAGCGGCATTGGGGATGGGGGGCTCGTCGAGGGGAT
>JASZXS010000375.1:0-16237 GCA_035521475.1 Tremellales sp. Uapishka_1 | reverse complement strand
ATCCCACCCATACTCGCGCCGACCGATGCGTATAGCTTGTCGATACCCAGGTGGTCAAGCAGTCCCAGTTGCGCCCGCGTCATGTCGTGAATGGACAGCAGAGGGAAACGAGTAGCCCATCGAGTGTCCCCTTCTCCTGGGGGATACGGCGACGACGGACCCGTCGACCCAAAGCAGCCACCGATGACGTTGGTGCAGATCACAAAGAACTTGTTGGTGTCAATGTGTTTGCCGGGACCAACAAAGTCCTCCCACCAGCCGGGCTTGGAGGACGTAGACGAAGCGACGTCGTTTCCGTTCGAGGCGACATGGGACGAGGCAGAGAGTCCAGTGTGGAGGAGAATGGCGTTGGACGAATCTGCGTTGAGTGTTCCCCAAGTCTCGTAAGCTATCGAGAAGAGCGGTAAGGGTTGCGGCGAGTAAAGGAGAGGTAAGGGGTGTGGTGAGTGGAAATGAAGTGTTGCGGGCGGTGGCTACGGTCACGAAGAATCAGCTGAGCTGTATCGATTGATCCTCATTCTGCACATACCACATAGCATGCCTCGGCCTCCTCTTGACCCTTTACTACTCCCTCGATCTTCTTCTCCTGCTCGGTGAGATCCGCCAGCTGACTGAGCACATCCTTTTCTTTGCCCTTGCCATTGGACCTGTTGGGCGGCTGGAATTGGAGACCGAATCCACCTGGATTATACGCAGGTCTTCTGCGAGGCGGTAGCTGGGGTGAGATGGGCGGGAGAAATGTTGATTCTGACAGGGAGAATGACGGCGATGAATCCACATGGATCTGAGAGAGATGGGGTTTTGGGTGGAGCCACGTAGCTGGCGATGGCGGTTTAGACGATGGCAGATGGAGTGAGCGCGGGAGGGATGCTCTGGGTGGCATTGTGTATGCTGATGGATAGATATAACATCCGACCAGGATGACCTGCTCGTCATGCTCATCTCATCTCATCCACTCCGAATTCGATAGGCAATCAAAGTCCAAATCGATGGCGACATTTTCCGGGGTCTCCACAGATCATCGCTCGTTCAACACGTGACTTGGTTTCACGTGGCCGAGCCGTGGCAGGGGAAACGACGCTGGTTAGACTATGGGAATGCAACACTGCAAATTACCTCTTTCTCCAGAGGACGTACAGAGACACAGATCCGAGTAGTACCAAATGGACCATGACCACCAAGGGGATGGTAAGGTTTTTCGGTCCCGTCAGCGTCTAGTCAATATCGGAGGAAGGTTTACATCCCCTATTTTCCATGACCGAGATGTAGACTCCAGCGATCATCACACCTGCCGCATTCATCCAGAGGTCCCCAACCAGAATCTTCCCGGGACCATTATCGATGCGGGACAGCAAAGGGGTGCGAAACCTTTTCCCCTGTACAAACGATCAGCACTTCCTGTTCCACTAACGCGGCCACTTCCGGGTAACCTGCTGCGTTTACTACATCGTTACATCTCGTTCGACCATTCTGTAGGGACCGTGCGAGGCCAGCGGGCAATCATCCTCTCGCAAGGTGAATCACTCACCTCATTGCTGCCATTTGGTCGAATCGCCGTCGTAGTTGTACTCTAGCCAGAGAGCTCGGGGACCCAACTAACAAGAGTAAAGCAGAAAAGCAGAAAAGCAATCGGTAAAGTCGCCAAGACGACACGGAGGTAGCTGGGATGTCAGCTATCGTCCTTGCGCCGAGACCTATTGCACCCTCCTATAAACCGTTTTCCCCCAGTTTTGGCAAAAGTACAGGAGCGAGTTGAGGAGGAAACCTAAGAACGTGTGGCGCAGTCTCTATTCGGGTATGCAGGTCGAGTGCGGACTCCGCCGTAATCTTGCACGAATAACAAGAGTCTTGAATCATCTTGAGGGGGGTGCCGGTGGATATTGGTGTGTGGCATCCCAATGCAGAAGCGGGCACGACCGTCGAAAATCATTCACACAGGTACGTTCAGCCCGGCTTTACGATATACAAGCCTTCTGGAACGTTCCTTTCCCTCCTCGAGGAAACCATTCACATCCCATCTACCGTGCCATACTCTAGGTCAGCTCTGATCTTACACGTGCAGTGATTACCGAGGCACCTCCTTCTTCTGCGATGTTCCAAGTGCATACCGTCGATCGCAGCTGATGATACATAGCGTGGCGTTGTGTCTACTGCGACTGTCGACATGCTCCACGCTGCAGCCCAACTGCAACAGACGCTAAGTGCGTGTCGAGCTTTTCGAATAATTCTGTATTGTGCGCTTCGGTATGTACCTTTCTAGGCAGCTAATACATTGGTGGCGAGGTGGTGATTAGCGTCGACGACCATGAATGATGACCTGCTTTTCCGGGACAGCGATACTGGCTGTTTGGTCCTCGGCTGACTGTATCCTGCTGTAGTGACAAGTGTGCGGTTGACTTTGAACAGAGTGACACCATCTTCATACATAGCGTGGTCTGTGACTGCCTCTCTCTGAAGTAAAACATGTCGGTTCGCTTCCCGTCCTTTCGCTTTAGCGGCTCTCAACGATTATCCAGGACAGGAGCACGAGTACGCATCCCTTTCGTACTTGAGCTTCGAATAGGTCACAGGAGACATCTGACATACCACGGCGGTTTTGGAGAACAAGTCGTCCCCGATCTTCGCCCCGTGTTTTTTTTGCATGTTTCTTACGTTAAATGCGGTTGCGCACGATTGGCGCTCGACGCATTTTGAGTGACTAAGGGGTCTTCAGCTGCCTACTCCGACGCCGCGAAAGACGACCTACTGCAACGCAAATCCTTCCCCTGATGTACAACGATACATTGCATACGCCTTGCGGCAGATATTGACTTCGTCGTTTGTTACTGATTTGGCCGATGTCAGTCCGCATGTTATACGACACGAAAAAACCATACGTCTGTCGTCAGCAAGTTCCGCGAGTATCGTTCCGATTACCATCCTCCAGCAAATGAAGTAAAGCCCATAAACGACGACGCAGAATGCCGCCATATTCAGCATTTGTCTGTCGGTTCAGCGGCGAACTTTTCGATGACTTACCTCAAGGTCTGCGTGATCGAGACTCGAGCTTGTTTGGACATCGTGAGAACTGAGTATGAGTCTGGATTTTGTCGCCCGGAGTCAACTGCAGAACTTGATGGTCTGTTGTCGAAGAAGAGGTTATGGGGACGACGAGCAGCACTCCTCTTATGATGGACTCCTCGGTTGCAAGCCTCCCCATGACGGCTGTCGGTCGTACTCTCAGGTTCACACGCTGTGACGACATGAGGCTGTAATTCCTTGCGCATGGCTTGTCAACCTCCAGGGGAGTCGTGCTGGGAGGATCAACACAGCAACAAGGTTAGTGATGGCTAGAAGGTGGCCAAAAGAACGTGGAATGTAGCTGCGTAGTATACGCTAGCAGTGCAGACCCAATGTATCGCGACACCATTTCCCGGACAGCATTAGTGGTCTAAGGTAGACCTCTCAGCGCTTCTCAAACATTCGCTTCTAGCCCTCGGCAGATCGAAGAACTACGAATCCTTCTCAGAATTCACTGGCGTTCTAAGTTTCGCAATCTGTTAGGACGAAAGTCATAGACACGATACATCGCGCATCACGCATTACGAGAATCGCCTATCTCTGGACCGACTCGATCCCTTCGCTCAACAACGCGCTCTCGCTTGATCCATGCCGCCCCTGCGAAATCATTCTAGCCTCGTGTTTGGGATAGAAACCAGCTGCCGTGATGGATCAAGTACGCCACAAGAACGGATACCCACGCCTCGTCTCCGATCAGCTTCGAATAAACCGGGTAAGACCACTTACCAAGGTTGTTTTGGAAGCAAAGTCGCTCTTGATCCTCTCCCAGTTTGCCGTGAGAAATGGGTTTCCGAGCTCGCCATGGAGTGTGCTGCAGCGCTTGCGCTTGTCGCATGTTGCCATACTTAGGCGGACGTCAAGTACTTAGCCTAAATGATACCGCCAACGAGTACTCACAATTTTGCGTACCCTTCGCCTGTATCACAACGATACTTCGCAAAGGTCTTGCGGCAAAGGTTGACTTGTTCTCCGTGAACTGTGGATTGAATGTAACTCCAGTAGTTTCATCAAGAATAAGGGAGTATACGATGTCCGTCGGCCGCCATCGCTCCGAAAAACAGGTAAAAAAATCGTCCAACAGCGTAGATCGTATAAATTCCGACAAGAATAATTGCTACGTCTAGCACTTGTCTGTAAGGTCAGGATCGACCGTCGTTCGGGAACTCACCGCAAAGTCTCCTTCAAGGTGGGTCTGTCCTGTTTCGCCATTATGGAGGTATTGAGTGCTTGGCTGTGAAATGAGTTTGAGCGGAATATGGCTTTCTGCGAGTTGATGAGGAGGATGAGTCATGTGGTAGCGCTCCTTATAAAGACGTCGTTTTCGGTTGCAAGCCTCTTTACGACGGAGTCCGTTGCATACCCACGATCAGACGGCGGGATGACGAAAGGCTGACATCACGGAAATGGCGGTTCCACGTCAAGGGGAGTCGCGCAGTGCTTAATGAATTCCGCATTTTAGGAGGTATGTACCGCCATTCCGCACCTTCCCGTACAGTAATGGCGGCCAGTCTCCTGTTCATGGCCGTGTCGCCATGGTAAAGTGCTTGATTTACGTCCTGCGAGTGACGTACATCTAGAGTGTGAGGTTGTGTTAACGGATCACCGGTTGTTCAAGAAAAGAGAACGATGGCTGCTCCATTAATTTTAGAGAAGTACGTTTCTATGCATCTAGGGTCTACTTTATCAATTTCCTCCTCTGGAAGACGCTCCGTCTGGTGTAACAACAGGTCCCTTAATGGTCCACTCCCGCCACCATCAGCCCACGCATTTTTTACAACGGATATCGATAAGCGAGATTGTTTCTCTGCTTGTCATCAGGGACCGACTCAACCGAGTATTAAGGTGCTCACATCGGTAATATCCAAGAAGGTGGAATCGACTTCTTCTCCTCTCTCGTCGTAAAACTTCTCCACGACAATCTCTCCAGAAGCCGTCAATCGGTCTCTTCGACGATTCTCTCTTCTGAGAAAGAAGCCGATGCCCAACTATCTGATGATCAGTTTCCCGAGAGAGCAATAGGTGATTGATATACCAAGATGACGGGGCACAGGACGTATGTCGCAAGGATCACACCCCAGGGAACGTAGTACCGCGGAGCGTATTTCGCCTCCCACATTTGTGGTGCAAGCAAATTGCCGAGACCTAGGGGGAGAGTTGTTTAGGCTATATACTCGAGTGTAACATGTCTTGTGACGCACAATAGCCAATGAGTAACATTGCGTTGGTCGTGGTCTTCTTCGTGTGACCTTCTCCTTGTCAATCATCGGAAGAGTCGGCATTGGCAAACGCTTACCTGTATTAGTGGCAGCGCACCAAGAGAGCGCCAATACGAAACCAGGTGTACCGACACCCCCGAGATAGATGGCAGTGAGGAGGCCGCCCTTGTTGGACCAAGGGAGACTGACAATCATGATGCCGGAAATAATACTTCGAGAATGAGCAGTGCTCGAGATTGAAGTAAAGTGCCTACTTGGGGATGAAGTAGCAAGCGCCCACAATGGCTCGGGCATTAGGGAACTTTTTGATGACCAGGATTGAGGAAGCGACTACAGATTTTGTAAGTGGGCGTTTCGGCGCCAAGAACTATGAGACCCCACTGGTAAGAATCTCGATGACTCCCGAAACGCAGCCAAGAAGGGTAGTCTGCCAAGTCTCAAATCCAAAGCTCTCTGTGATGTTAGTAAATAAGCGAGGCATTGAGACTCACTGATAATAAGGGAAGATTGATTGGTGAGTGAGTTAGGAACGTTGTCTAAGTGAAGTTAGCCAAGAGATAGTTCTGCCTATCACATGCGCCGCACCCAAAGCTGCAAAGATAGCGAACTGCAAATTTCATCAATATTTGGAGCGCGGCTGCAGACGAGAGTACTTACAGCCCATGGTTTCCAATCCGTCAAAGCTTCAATGAATTGCTCTTTCTTCCAAGTCTTGTTTTCGATTCCGGTACTTTGGTTTCGAAGTCGTTCAATCGCGATGATCTTCTCCTCCTTCGTGAGGAAGTATGCGCTCATTGGCGAGTTCGGGATAAAGAACCAAAAGCAAATGCCGACAACCAGTGTCATAAGGCCAGTGATAATCATGTATATTTTCCAAGGATGAATGACGTTGGGGTTGACATGAAGAACGCCAAAGGACACAACTCCGTTGAAGATCTGTGCGGTGCCATCTAGGGAATTTAGCAACGTCGGATTCTCTTTGTACACATACTCATGAGGAACCACATTCCAACTCGTCTAGTCGCCTGGACTTATCAGCTTGTATATGGAGAAAGATTGAAATTAGAAACTCACTTCAGCATGAGTGTAGAACATACTCTTCGCCTGAAGTCAGCAACTTTCCCATGACACGCTCCTCAGTTCTGTCCTCCACTCACCGTCTGGTAACGTTAGCGATATCAAATCTCGTGGAGTAGAGCACACTCACGACAATAAGGAATCCGCTGGTAATACTGCCTTCGCAGACTCCCAATAGAAGTCGGCAAACGACTAGACGTTAGCCTGGTGTACTCTCTGTAGAAGACTCACACAGCCCGGCGAAGCTAGAGCACGCTGCATGACAGCAGAGGATGCTATCGAGAGTCAATAGGTATCCCTGATTCGAGCACGTACACTGCCCAGATAAGGATGTTTCCAGCCCTGCGGAGTCAGCCATAGTCAAAATCGGTTTACTCACATCCACTTTCCAGGGGGGAATCTCTGCAGACCAAGGGTCTGAGGCCATTCGAACACAAGATAACTGAGGTAGAATATAGTACCTAGCCAGCTACGAAAAGGTCAGCATCATTCAGAGAAGAACGATCGTACGCACTTGTATTGGCTCGCAGAAAGGTGATTGTCGGTCTTGATGCCGAGGATCGAGCTCGAACCGAGTGTGGTCTTGTCGGTGAATTGAACGAAATATAATGTCATCCTGCAGCCGTCAGCATGATGCGTGACAAAAGACATACATCAGAGGCAGCAGGTGCATATCGATTTTTCGCTTCACCCTCTTCTCGTCTTCGGCACTGATGGACCCATGGAACCCAGAGACGAAAGCGGCCGCTTCATCGATGTCGTTTAGCTCGACGTGATGACCCTCCCCTTGCGCTGAGACGATCTGTACGTCGGCCTGAGAGAGAGATTTCTCGGCATCTTTGTATTGGAGATCTTCAGTCATTGGCGGCGATGCTAGGATGACAGGATGAGGGGATGAGGACCAAAGTCCTCTCAGTACATATCCTTATTGTGCTCCTGGGACTCTCGGACAGCCGTCGGGTGTGGGAAGAGCTTATCTAGGAACCAACCAGGTTCGAGCCAGGTACTGCCGCGCTTGGATAAGCACCTGCCGTGACGGAGTATCACGGCAAGGAGAAAACTGCGGGCTCGGATTGGCAGACTATCAAAGCGAAGCGACAGAGTACATTACACTTGCACGATACCGAGTAAGGCGTTGGCAAGCTCTTCTTCGGAAAGACATCCTTCGGTACCACCAATTGGGGAGATAGCCGGTGCAGGACGACACTTACTCGTGTGATGCACGAAGGAAGTACCTCGCGGCTCGCTAGCGCCGTCAGAACGTCAAATAACGGCGGAAGTTTGTGACATCCAATCCTTGGGGCGTGAGAATAGCACCAACCTTAGCGGAGATACGTTGACCATTGATGTGGGGAATGGTTTCCAAGACAGCATATAAGCGAGATCATAGATGCCGGAAGTCACCGATATGTCTCCCGTAATTCAGGGGTGCAGACAATGACCTGCATTACGCCGCGAGATATCTGGCCACTGCCAAGCGGACTCCATCCAGAGATCTACTTATACATATCTTGAGGAGCCCAATGGTCGAATGTTGCTTGTGCGGCACGGACAACGTTCCGGAATTGCTGGATCCAAGGCTCAATGTATGTGTGGACCCCCATCTCTCAATCTGCCCTCTCTCATGCCAAAATCGATCAGGGCGTCTTAGGACGGATCGCTCGGGCGGTCATTCCCTTGACGGATATTTCGCAGCATGGCATGCAGTGTTATAGTAGAGTGTGATGCCTTGATAGTACAATAGATGGTTATGCAATTGGTGCTATGTCGCTTGCCGGTTACACTCATCCTGATGACCCCCTGACCAGACCCAATCTGCCCTCTGACATTCTCTCGAACAGTATTTTGCCCAATCGCAATTCGAGCAAGATATTGTTGGCTCAGTGAGCCTGAAGTTCATACACCTGAGCGGTTGACCGCGTTAGTCCTCGCTTGTACCTGTCGCGAACACAACATACCATCGACAGACTCGCTTGTCTCCCCATGGGTCTATGATTGCGCCCCTCCTGTTCGACTTCCACCACTCGTCTTGCGAGATGTGATGGAAGAGCTGCATCTTGCCATTCTCGTCACTTCGCTTGAAGAATTTCAGCCCATTCTTAAGACACAGCTGTATAGAAGCTTGGTTGTGCTCCATCGGATCCGCCTGCGCGAGATAAGAGTGAGCGAGAATTTGCGGATTCGCTTGTCCGGACTTTACAATCACTTTGCTGCAGCCCACTTCCTCGAAGGCGAACCTCACGACCTCTTTGAACGCCTCCGACATCAATCCCTGACCCCATAGTTGGGGATGGATCTCGTAAAACATTTCTCCCACCAGTGCTGCTTCATGGGTCTGCTCGAATGTCGGTTGGGTATAGACGACTTTCTTTTTCGGTAGTAAGGATGACAGAGTCTCGGTCGTGAGGGACAATGCGATGTTTCCTGATTCCAAATCAATATGCCAGCGACGGTACAGAAGGCTCACGCACCGATGTAGCCCTCTGCTGAGGTGATCCTGCTGGAGACACGCAGCTGCCCCGGTGGCTTGATAATGATATTCGACGGGTCTTTTAGGGTGATAGCGAAGACAAATTCTTTTCGATAGTGCCCTTCGGGTGAAATGCGCGGCATACTATCTCGGCGGGATGAGTATAGCATCAAAGCAGCAAGATATTAATAGACTGACCTAGAACGGATATATCGAGCTTGGAAGACGTCCTTCATCATCCCGCTAGGTATGTTGCCATACCTTCTCGCATTCGTCAGCGCCCTATGCAGTCCATGAGGGAAATGCGCATACAGTTGAGTCTTTTGCACCGTAGGTTCCGTCTTGATCCGTCTGATTGGCGTCAGATCCTCTATCTTGACTTGGCGCAAGACCAATCGAAGTGTCCTCAATTCAAGCGATTTGCAAGACGGTGTCCAGAACAGGTTCAACAACGTGCGTTTCTAGAGGGCGAGGTCAGATTACCGCATCGAAATCTGAAGCAAAAAGCCCATACTTGGTCCTCCAGTATCCCAAGTTGATTCAGAGAATACGTTTTCGCTCCACTTTTGAGCTCTGTCTTCCACTTTGCAGCCTCCTCGGGAGTTTCGGGTGCCGGTGCAGGTAGTGACGGTGGGACACCCCCGCCATTTTCGACGATATTGTTGGTCTTCATGAGGATGCTCAGCCGACAAGTGCTCGTAGGGACAGTGGACTCACCATCTTCTTCTTTGGCTTCTTCTTCTTTTTCTTCTTTGCACCACCTCCCATCCCAGAGTCATCCCCAACTTTCCGTTCTTCATCGTCACTGCTATCCCCCGGTACAGCAGCATGTATGGCGGTAGATTTTATTGTCGGCGGTAGGGCCTCCACGGCAGACACCGTCATGCTGGTATAGCTTATAGTAGAAACTCGATATCTATGGAGTTGTCAACAAAAGTGCCGTAACCGAGAAATGCTTCCGATGGCAAAATAAGTTGAGACGAGACGACATGGAGTCATGTCTGCGAGTTCGGGGCTGCTCAGAATGATGACCCTGGACTGGAGAGCGTAGCTGTCCCATAAAGTGATTCAGCTCAAGATGGTGAGGTTGCATACATTCATAGATCTGGAGTGATTGTAGAGGAATTAGTTCGCAAAAGCTTGGAGGCCTGTCATTGCTTTTCCGAGGATGAGAGCTGAGTACGAGGGTCAGCTTGAGTTTGGAAAAGCGACCTCGACAGATCAGCTGACCATGAATGTCCTAAGTAAGGGGTCAGCGCAAGGTATATCGGAAGCCACAAACACTCACATGAGTACCCTCGTAGGTATTGGCAACCTGCAAATTGGCGACATGTCTCCCGATATGGTATCTGTGGGGACAAATCTTAGCGAACAACTCCCAGTCCGGGGTGACTCACTCATCCGAGCACGCGTTGCCGCCGAGGATATCGAGAAGGACTCTCGAATGCTGCAAGGCCATCCCGCAGTTATTCCGCTTCATCATGGAAACCATGTCCGGTGACCATGTGCCTTTGTCCTTTAGTCTGCCCAATTGTAAAGAGCCAAGAAGACCCAGGGTGGCCGACGTCGAGGCGTCCACCAGTTTCTTCTGTACGAGCTGGAAAGACGCGAGGGGCCGGTTGAACTGATTCCTGTCGTCCTGTAGATCAGCCCACCGACTAAGGCTAAACAGATGAAAAACAAGCGGCAAGACGTACCGCTCCAGCGCGTAGTCGCGCGACCGGGCGATACAATCCTCCAAGGCGCCCATGACACCCCATGAGATACCGTATCGGGCATTGTTCAGGCAGCTAAACGGTGACCCCAGTCCGCCCGATTTCGGTAGCAGGTTCTCCGCGGGGATCTCCACGTTGTCCATGAAGATCGAGCCCGTGATCGAGGCCCGTAAAGCCAGCTTGTTCTTGATCGGCGGAGCAGTCAAGCCGGGGGTATCCTAGAGATCGGTAAGCACTGTGTTTGAGCGACAAGAGCACGCTACCATACCTTCTCAACGAGGAACCCTCGAACTTTGCCTTTCGCCCCATTCTCGACCTCGCGCGCCCAGACTAGGAAAAGACCTGCAACGGGGGCATTCGAGATCCATGTTTTGGAGCCGTTGAGCGTCCAGCCAGACGAGGTCTTGGTGGCGGTGGTTTCCATGGATGAAGGATCTGAACCATGATTTGGCTCGGTGAGACCCTTGGGTAGGTCAGCAACTTTCCGTCTTTAGGGCTAGGGTGGACGTACAAAGCAACCGATCATCTTTCCTGAAGCTGTTTATAGATGTACGTCAGTCGGTACGCCGGCATAAGTGACACAGAAGGCTGTACCTAGCTGGGGAAGGTATTTCTCCTTCTGCGCTTCACTGCCAAACTGCCCACGGGCGTATCAGCTCATTCGAGCTAGCTTCGATGCAAAGCGTGAGATCACAGACATACCTCATTGATAGGATGCATCACCACTTGAAGGCGCGAGATTCAGCTTCGGGCTAGCTCGGACGTTACACAGGGTCGACTTACGAGATGACTGAACACTCATGGCAGATCGATATCCAGAATCCACCCTACTCGCCAAGCCGTTTAGCATCGGATCAGAACCAAGTATAATCAGCACACCCACCTCTCCACCTCCCTGGCTATCAAGCCATATGCAACACTGCTGACGCCGGCACAGCCATAGCCGTCGATCGTGGCTCCCAGCAGACCCAGCTCGCCCATCTCCTCCATGATCTTCGGGTCGAAGTCTTCCGTCCGGTACGCCTCCACCACCCTCGGCACCAGTGAGGATTGGCAGTACGATCTCGCAGTCTCGCTGAAAGTTGGTCCGACAATAAGCTCTGCACAAGGGAGAGGAAGGCTGGCAGCTCACTGGATCGCAAGCTCCTCGTCGGTCAAGAGCGACTTCATATCCAGCGGGTCCTAGAGCATAATTGAGGATATATACTTCGACCTCTGCGATGGCACTGACCTCCCAGTCGTACTTGGCAAACTCTGTGGGAGGCTCGCATCAGCTGCACTTCATCACATCTAGCCAGAATTGTTCCAAAAGATGGAAGGACGTACTCGATGACATCGCTCTCCGGCTCAACCGAGCCGTGACCGCTACACGCCCACTGATGACCGGCCGTATGCTCTGTAGTCTTGACATTGCACTTATTTATGATACGAATCCACGATGGGATGGGATGGGCTAAGCGATGGGCAGAGAATGTCTACATCGCATCCACCGGGGAGTTGATACCCGGTAAGCACATGGTGCAAAGTGGCACCTTGACTCTGTTCTTCTTTTTGCTTTCTCCGAATCCCGGGCAAAAAGAAGTTGGTGCCCATCCGGCTCTCTCTGCGCTCCTACAACTACCCGATCCTCTTGAAGACCCAATGCCAAACCAGCCAGACTGATCCGTTGCCGGCCTATCTGCCATGAAAGATTCATGTAAACTGACTTGATTACCGAGCAAACCAAACAGGGACGTGAGACTCTGCTGGGGCTCGAACACTAGTGCTAGAGGAGATGGATTGTAACAAGGGCGCGCTGGAGAGAGGAATCCCGTGAAATAAAATAAGCACCTTCCCCAAATCCATTACAGATGCAGGGGTTTTGTAAGAGCGGGTTGTAAACAGTTGAAGCAAATATGAGGATACTGCAACCGGCCTGTTTTCTACTATTCATGCACGGGACTCTGTACTGTACTGCCTGATTGTCGAGACTATCATCGGCCAGCTGAAACGTTCGTTAGTGGAACGCAAATCCCTCCGCTTGATTGGTGATGTGCGTAAAGACCATAATCCGCATGCATAGTCCCATATGTATTGGGTTATATACAGCGCTACCGATCCTGTCAGCAACTTTCCTCTCCTCAAGTCCACAACAGATTCACCTGCGCCTCCCAGCCTCGTCTACCTCTTCTTCATCTGCGATCTCTTTCCTTGTCCTGCACATACCATCAGCATTTCCCCCTTCCCCTCCTCATCAGAGACCTACCTTTCTTTGGCGGCCCTCTGCCCATCTTTCTCCTCGCGATGACTTCCTGGCTTCTGACCCTCTCTTCTTCGTCTTCGAGCCATCCCGCACCCTCGCGCCGCTCGACTTCCACGAACCCAGCCTCGACGACGTCGTTCCCTATCAGCGCGTGCGCGTTGGCCACGCTGAGCCCCTGCCAGCCGGCGTATTTGTTGCTCGGGTGTAGCGAGTTCAACGAGGCGAGTTTGGGAAGTGTCGGGTAGTATGCGGCGACGGAGGGACCACGCAGTCGCCGTCGGAGGTACTTGGTGCCGGTCCGAAGGTTCTGAGGGTTGGGGAGGGTTTGGAATATCGGGGAGCGGATTTGGGAGAGAAGCGTCGGAAGGGACGTGGGGATCGGTGTGGGAGGCATATTTGTCGATGGAGATTGAGTCAGGGGAAGAGCGAGTCGTTCGAGCGTCAACTTGCGCTTTGTAGGTGAGAATTGATGGTGTTGTGGATTCAGAGGAGAGGTCGTAAAAGTATGTGGACTCATCGCTGACTTTCCAGCGGGACCTTTTTCCGCGATAAGGCAACTTCCGACTGACTTACACGTCAGTTAGTCCGGGGCGACATCATCAAGACAGGAGCTATACTCTTGAAAGACCAATTGATGTATGTACCATAACGAAACTATGCTATGCATACTTGCATAGTGTATAACCAGCCCCCTCCACTCGCCCAGATTACCCAATCTCCGTCTCGCCTATCGCCTGTACCAACGGACACCGGCTCTGTTACGTCGCTGCTTGCGCATCAACTGCAGCATGCCGTACAAGAGGGCTTCGGCTGTTGGAGGACTGGTACAGAATCAGCTGTCATTGCCATGCCAAACAAGTCAGGCAAGTCAGACTCACCATCCGGGAACATAGATGTCAACTGGGACAACTCGATCACACCCTCGTACCACAGAGTACGAGTAGTGGTAGTATCCACCTCCATTGGCACACGATCCCATCGAGATGACCCATCTTGGCTCAGGCATTTGATCGTAGACTGCGGAATACATCAGTTCAAGCCTATAGCTGCAGCATATGCCGACTGACCCTTCCTCAACGCTGGAGCCATCTTGTTGGTAAGGGTTCCCGCAACGATCATCACATCACTTTGTCTTGGCGAGGCTCGGAACACGACACCCAATCGATCTTGATCATAACGCGCGGCAGCCATATGCCTAGGCAATCGGAATCAGCACAAGGTCCATCACTCCTTTGCCACCATGCTCACATCATTTCGACGGCACAGCACGCCAACCCGAAGGTCATGGGCCACATGGATCCCTGTCTAGCCCAGTTGACCACCTTGTCGAGCGTCGACAAAACGTATTCTATCCAGATGTCCGCAATCAGCTCCGAAATGACCTCTGATGAAATCGGCACGCACCAGCTCCATTCCGGGGTGTTTCCAGACTCAATTGATTGCTACCTTCATTCGCGATGCGGGTCAACGGGGTGGTGGAGGATGGTGCGCCATCGGCGGTGTTAATCGCGGAGGTCGGCGTCTGTCGGTTCGCGATCGCGGTGTTGGAAAGCGGTCTCGCTTTTGTCGGTGAACTCTGTCAGCTTCGATCTACCGATTCTATGACTGCCGATGCTCACCGATAGCCAAGGTGGGTCGCAGAGCCGATGTGGAAGCTTTGGCGAAACCTGTCCGACTTGGGTCAATAAAAGGCACGATGGCGACGAAGGAGGATACACACCTGTTCGGAGGCCGGGTACGAGGATGCTGGCCATTTTGAAGATGAGGTTGTGAAGCAGATGGTCAAGTCAGCGATCTCGACAGGACGTGAACACGAAGAGCCAATCCTGAACGAGCCAATGGTGGCGATTATAAAATCTCCGACAACGCCGAGTGTGGCAAATCGAAGTTGCCGGAATTTCATGTTGCGTTTCCAACTTTTGGGAGGTGAAGTCAGCTTACGGGGTCGCATCAAAACAAATCCAACAAGGAAGTGCACAGGGATAGAAAGATGTTGTCGAGAGCTGTTGCCAGGAAGGTAGCTCCGCATGGCTTCAAGTGGGTATTGCTGGTAGATCGAAGACCTTTAGCTTACCCACATTCCAGATCTCAGATCGTCCCGGTCTCGGTCAGACACCTATCGCTGTCGACCAGTCGGGTGAGCCACCTCTTCTATCAAACCCCCAAGAACCGAACTCACACTTTTACAGACGTCGTCAATAATATCGCCGAAAAGACCCCTCCTTGCAGCTCTTCCTCTCGCCTATCTTTCATCCTCTCGAGCATTCTCTTGGAACCCCTTCACAACAACTCCTACCCCTCCACCAGCCGCCTCAGAAGCTGCCATCGCAGCCGAGATCCCTCCCCCAGCTTCAATAGCTGAAGCACCCGTCATCGAAATCATCACCCCCGTCATCGACCATCCTATATCAAATACCCCATTCACAGATCCCGCCTCACTTCTCCCCCAATCGCCCGCCCTTCCTTCTGTCCCGACGCTTGAAGACCTGATCACACATTCGACGGAACCTCTCAATGAGATTCTCAACTCTCCCGAAGCCATCCATGCGGCAATGAAGCTCTCGGACATGAAGTTGATGGGACTCGAACATGGAATGTTGAGTCTCAGTGGATGGGCTAGAGACGCACTCGTCTCGATGCACTCCATCACGGGACTACCATGGTATGCTTGCTGCCCATTGCTTGGGACATGACCGACTGACCTGTACATGCAGGTGGGCATCGATCGCCGCTTTGACCGTCTGTCTCCGTCTCTGTCTCTCCCCCCTGATCGTGAGGAACCAAAAGCACAATGTGCGACTGGCCGCCGTTCAACCTCAGATGGGCGCCTTGATGAAAAAACTCAAGGAGGCGAAAGATGCCGGAGACACGAACAGTCAACAAATCATTGGAACGAATCTCTCGGCGCTATTCAAGGAGCACGATGTTTCTCCGTTTCGCCCACTGACGATGCCGTTGATTCAGATGCCGTTCTTCCTGAGCATGTTCTGGGGTCTGCGAGCGATGGCGACTACTCCGGTGCCGCAGCTGAAAGAGGGAGGCTTCTCGTGGGTCACGGACTTGACGATATCGGACCCATACTACATCCTCCCGGCGACGAGTATGATGTTGACTCTCGCGGTTCTCGAGGTCAGTTGTGGGTGGAGCGAAGTGACGTGAATCGCAGCTTACATCCAATCAGGTCGGAGCTGATGGAACGGGGACGACGGCGACGTCGAGTAATGCAGGACAGATGGCGCATCTGAAGAATTTCATCCGGATAGTCACCTTTGTCGCCATCCCCTTCGTGGGACAAATGCCTGCCGTAGGTCACACCAATCTGATGCCTCTAGGCGTGTGATTGATCTCGTTCCCCAGGCCGTCCTGTTCTACTGGACATTCACCAATGCCTTTACCCTTGTTCAAGCCATCATCCTCCGTCAATCCTTTGTCAAGCGATTCCTCAACATCCCCGTCC